>WEKY01008187.1:1777509-1806648 GCA_013390045.1 Picathartes gymnocephalus
AAAAAAAAAAAAAGAAAGAAAGAAAGAAAGAAAGAAAGAAAAAAAAAAAAGATTGCCTTGGGAAATTTGGATAGGAAATATGCAAAAGCCTGAGAATTCACCACAGCCTACCAGGACAAGCCAGCATCAAGCTCTTCCATCAAAATACATTTTCAGGGCAATTCCCCCAGGAAAAAAAACCCCCAAACCTCTCTCCCTGTCGTTTGCTATCACAGCATTAATTATTTCTATTCTGACGCTCCGTAATTGGGACAGAACCCAAAGCATTTTGGACTCTTGAGGGAGAATCTCTAATAGCTGTTTATAGCTGCTATGTTGGAGTGAAAATAAAAGCCCTGCGCTCAGCAAGGCGAGGAACATCTCGCCCCTACACTGCCATTTTTAGCTCCCTGAAGGTACACGGGTACTCAGAGCCTGGGAAGGGCCCACTTGTCCTCCTTGGAGTAACTGGTGCTGATGGAAGACAGAAATCCAAAGTCCCACCTGCCTGTGGGGATGCTGGCGCTGCTGGCAGAGCATCTCCTCAAAAAAGATCTTTTGTTTAAATTAAACCCTGCTTGCTTTTCGCTCCTGGTCTCACATCCTTTGGTGACCTGAGCTGATGTGGCCACTTTATGAATCGCTTTTTTTCCCCACTCTGAGGGTAAGTTAGACCCAAAAAGAAAAATCCTTGCTCACCACTGGGTTGGATCCTCACAGATCCCTTCCAGCTTGAGATATTCTATGATTCGGGAAGAATTCTTGCTGCTGGAGGCCTTTTTGGGGTGTAGAGGAGCTGTTGCTTCCCAGAGCCCTGTCTCCCTCCCAGGGGGCACATCCAGGCTGTGCTGTCCCTGGTCTGCACCTCGGAGCAGCTCCCAGACAAGCAGAGCTGGAAAAGCACATCTTTAATTAAGTGATTTTGGCCGAAGCTTTTATAACCGAAAGGCCCCAGAAGAAGAACAAAAGCTTCCTTTTCAGGCAAAAATAAATGTTTGATGAGGTATTTAATCAAAACCAGCACGACTCTGAGGGAAGGGAAAAGGAACTGTGCCAAGAATTGCTGCATTTTGGAGGACAGAAGGCTCCCCCTGCTCAGGTCCCTCAGGACCCTGACTGTCCTGCAAGTCCCACCCCATCGTTCTGGTTTAACAAGGGGCAAATTATCAAACCCTGGGCTCTCCTCAGGTATCCACAGGAGATCTGGGCCCAGGGAAATGCCCACTCTGCAGAGCCCCCCCAGCCCCTCACCTTCCCAAACCACGGCTGCTCCTGCCAATCCCAGCTCAGCAGAGGAAAGCAGGGAGCTGGAGAGAGGGAGCTCACACCTCTCCATCCTCTGGAGAGGATGCTCTGGGCCCCTGATGCTCTTCAGCAACAGCACCTCTCTCATCCTGCCCTCCCCAAACCCTGTACCAAAGACCTGCCTTGAATATATATATATTACAATTTTTTTTTTTCTTCTAATAATAAAACATTTAGTTCTAGGTCACTAAGCAGAGGAGATGGAAGATGAGAGGCAGAGCTGCTCTGATCTCTTTTGCAGCTTTTTATAGAGAAATGTTCTGCTTAACTGCCTTGCTGGAAAAAAAAAAACAAACCCAACCTGTCCACAGTATAAATGGGGACTGGCCCTCAGCCAAGGCTTCAACCTGCTGCTGTTATCAGCTCTGGGGCTCACTGGTAGCCAAAGGTAAGTAGTCATTGAAAGGATTGCTGTAAAAACCCCTTTTTCTAGGCTGGAAGAGCTGGATATTCACAGGAGAGCTGCACAGTGACAGGCAGCCTCAAAAATATCCATCTGGGGCAGAGCCTGAGCGAGGAGATGGGGACCAGGATCCTCCACAGCCAAAAGCACCACGGAGACACAAGAGCCAGCTCAGGCCTTCTGCATCCCCAGATGCATCCAGGAAACGCAGCCTGCCAGCGTCACGCCTCCCTTCTCATGGGAATTATTAAGATTGGAAACATGCAGATTGGACTTGAGGTCTATTCCATCACTAAACCATAACCCTGAGCACACATCTCAGTGGTTTTTGAACACTTCCAGGCATGGCCACCTTGCTTTGCCCCAAGTCTCTGTGCAATTTTGGGAATAACACCGGAGAAATAAAGGGGAAAAGGAGTACAAAGCCAGTGTTGGTATTTGGCTGGATTAAACAGAATATTAATTTAAATTACTGGGAGGTCATATACTCCTACAGCAATGTGTTGTAAAGCTTTACACACATTGATTTAGAAAAAAAAAAAAAAAAGCAGTTTGCTTATTTTTTATTCAGCATTATGAACCAATAAGGGAGCAAAACCCAAGTCATTACTGAAAAGCTGGTACTCACGTAAGCCTCACAGAAAATGTCTGTCTCGTGGCTTGATAGCCATAACAAAAATGATTAATAATCTGCTGCAGACACTTATAATTGCAATAGCTTCCTCTTGTGAATTTAAATAGCTTTCTTGAATTACTGCCTTTGACATAATCAATAAAGCTGAGTTATTGCTTTAGCAGCTGGGTCTGGATGGCAGGGGAGAAACAGAAACCTGGGGAGACAAAAACCCCTCCAAAAATTCAAAGTTAGGGGCTTTTCCCCACAGGGCTGGGCCACTGTGGCCCCAGAGCCCCTCTAGGTTTATTTATATCCCTTTAAACAGAGCTGACAGCGAGCCAGAGGCAGAGTGGGAACCCATCACAGCCCAGCAGCAAATATTTAATGACCACTTGTAAACCCAACAACATGTTTAACTTTTCCCATTCCCTATTAAAGGGCTCCTGTTTAGCCTGAGAGGACTCTGAAGTTAAATATAGGGTCTTAGGACATGCCAGGGTTTCAGAGGGACGCGGGGAGAGTTTCCAGGCCAGGATTTCCATCCTCTTGATGTGGAATGTGGCGGGAGTCAGTCCCAGGGTAAGCCACGCCAGCAGCACAGGGTTGTGATGTTTCCCTGCCCCCCCAAATGAAACTTTTCACCACAGCCAGCCAGGAAGGAGAAATATTGTGGTTTCAAGCTTCAGATAAAACCCAGAAATTTATAGATTTTTTTTCCCCCCCTCCTCCTCTGAAAATAATAATAATAATAATAATTTCTAACAGGCAGAAAAAAACCCCAAGAACTCATTTGGAGCTCTCAGGAAACTGCACTGATTTGGCAAAACCCTGCTTTAATTCAATCCCCTTCCACAGCAGCTTGAAAGACTAAGGAAAAGCATTCCAAAGCCATCCATTAAATAACTTCAGGGCCAGAGCAGGGAGTGCCAAGGAGATGCTGTCCCGTGCTGCCAGGGTGGCCAGCAGAGCCTCTGCTCCTGCTCTGCCTGCAGGAACAGCTCAGGATGGGTCTGAGCAGCACCAGAACTGCCCAGCAGCCCTGCAATGCTCTGGGGACAGATCCTGCTCTCTGTCCCCATCCCACTCTGCTGGGAAGAAGCCTAAAAATGAGTTTAAAATCATCTCCCTGAGGTCAGCAGTGTCTTGGGGAGCAAGTGGTCTGGCTGAAGAGAGAGGTTTCCGTTTTTTCAGGCCAAACTAAATGTTGACTTTTTATTAGATTGGGTGTTTTTTTTAGAGCTCTTATCTCTTTCCTTGACTGGGGATGGAAACAACCACGCTGGTGAGAACCCCGTATCAAATTTGGCTACCCTTCACAGACAGATAATGCATTGACAAGATTTCCTTGGTCAGATAAAGACCATTTCTGTTTTCAAATTCGTGCCTTTGATAGATTCTTTGAAGTGCAAAATATTTCCTCTTAATAAACGCCGCACCATATTAACACTAAACTATTTTTTTTTTCTATGGGAATCCTCTGCTAGATCTGCCCAGAAAGCAAAAACACCCCCAAAATTAGGGAAAAAAAAAAAAAAAAATCCCCCTGAGGTTAACAAGGACTTCCCATAACTCACTCTGAGTCTCTGCCCTAATGGAGATGGATGAGTCACAGGTGGGGCCGCTCTGAGAAAAATCACATTTTTCATTTTGATAGCACCTTTTAACAGGAGCTCTCAAAGTGCTTGAAAACCCTTTAGTGCCGCTTCCCAGGCGTGGGGCACGGATGGAAATTCCCCTTGAGAGAGTGGATCAAGGCAAAGCCTTTGGGTTATATTTTCCCTCAGCCTGATGCCAGGACAGCCTCATGGGTGCAGGACAGGAGCTCACTCAGCATCCTGGACCAGTGTTGCCCTCCCCACAGATAAAGAAATCCCCAGGCTTTCCTGAGATCCAAAAAAAAAAAAAAAAAAAAAAAAAAAAAAAAAACAAACAAAAAAAAAANAAAAAAAAAAAAAAAAAAAAAAAAAATCTCACTACTGTTTTGCTTCATCCATGCTCTCAGCACCGTGGAGGAGCCAGCACAACAAATATTTCCCACAGGATCATTTCTTTTTGAAGAGACAAATGAGCAAAATCTTGTTAAATTGAAGACCAGAGACAAGTATAAAGTGGGATTTTCCTGTCTAGGAAAAAAAAAAAAAAACAAACCAAAAAATGTTCCTTTTTCTTGACTAACCAAAGCGTGCAGCATCTTTTCTCGTCACCTCAATTCCCCAGTGGCTCCCACCACGTGTTGGGAAAAGCCTTACACAGCAGGAGAGCACCCACTACATCTCTGGGGTGGGGGGGAAAAAGGGGATTAACACACGTAATCAAATCCCAGTTTCAGTGGAAACCTTTCTCGAATTTAATCAGCATCACGGATATTACACCAGCAACACGTTCAGCTGATACCCAGGCACGCCTCTGCTGGAGAATCAGGATGATTGAAAAGCAGGGGAGCTGCTCGTGGAGAGGCTCAGCAGCTGGCTGGGGGTTTGTGCAGCCCCAGGCCTGGGCAGGGAGCCCCAGAGCACCCATGGAGCAGCACGGGGGTGGGAAATGAGGATAAATTGAGGTGCATTATTCTGGGGAGAAGTGGGGTCACTCTCTCACGGGGGGATTAAGCAGCGACACAAAGATGGGGCGCAGGAGGGGCATCAAAGGCCAGCTCACGTGGGTTTTGGGTTCCATCAGAGGTGGACATCATGGAATGGGGTTTGGATTGGAAGGGACCTTAAAGGTGATCTCGTTCCAACTCCCCCTGCCATGAGTGGGGACACCTCCCACCATCCTGATGCCTTGGATTTTAACTTTGCTATTTCCCAACCCCTGCAGTGCTCAGGGTGTGACTCTGCAGGGTTCTGCAGCCTGGGAGCTGCTGCTCTCTCACCTTCACAGTGACACAACAAAGCCTCTCCAAGGCTGCTCCCCAAGGACACCCAGACTGTCCTGGGCCCAAAATGTGCAACCCAACACCTTGAGAAGGGGGGCTGAGCTGGGGAAATGCCATCATGAGCTAAAGTTTGAATTGGGGAATTGATGCTGAGATGCAAATGGCCCAAAGCTCTAAAGGGGTGAAGAACTCGTGACTCGGGGTCCATCCTGGGCTCCATGGTGAGAGCAGCCTCTGGCTCCCCAGGCTGTGCCTTTGGAGGCCTTTCCAATCGATATCCACCTTTATTCCCTCCCTCCTGCCTGGGCTCTGTTTCTGGGGAGCCACTGCAGGTATCACACCCAGGTTGCTCCCAGCCCCATCCCATCCCGGCCTTGGGCACTGCCAGGGATCCAGGGGCAGCCACAGCTCCTCTGGGCACCCTGTGCCAGGCCCTCAGAACCCTCTGAATAAAGATTTTTTTTTCTTAACCTCTAATCTAAATCTTCCCTCTTAGTTTAAAACCACTCCCCATTATCCACTCCTATAAAAAGTTGCTCTCCTTCTTTCTTTTACACCCCTTTTAAGTACTGAGAGGAGACGACCAGACCTCAAAGCCGCCAAATTAACCAAACACAGCCTTGGTTTCACGAACACGACTGCCTGCGCCCCAAAGCAGCTCCTGCATTCCCAACACAGCCTCAGAAAAATCTCAGGAAATTAAGAAAAAATAAAGAGCCTCTTGCAGCAGGAGCTGCTGCCACAGCAGCTCTGCGGGAACAGCGAGTGCTGGCAGCAGCAGGAAATGTTGCTGCACTAACACTGCAGCTATGACACCTTCTTCAAGGGATAAAATGAAGATAAAACCTCCCATCCCCGGCCCAAATGATTGACAGTGGCAGGGGAAGGCTCAGCTTCTGGGGAGAGGGAGAAAAGCGACCTGGAAATGCCTGGAGATGGGAGATGCTCTCAGAAGTGCTGGGCTGGGTCCTGCCCCAGCCAGGGTCAGCCCAGCTGGGAGCCCGTGCTGCTCCTTCACCCCTTCCATCCTCTGCCTCCTCTTGTCCCTCACTGCAGCCTCTCGGCACCGGCAGCCTCCCCCTTCAGCCTCCCTCCACACTGTGCCTCGTGGGGTTGGGAATCCTCGTTTCCACAGTGAAATGATTTAAAAAGCAGAGGGGCCAGCTCCTGCCCTCAGCTGCACAAAGGAAATTCCTGTCTGTCTCTCAGGGGCTTTGCTTTATCCGTGCATCCGCCCCGGAGCTGCTCCCACCACCGCTTTTTAAATCGTTTTTGACTCTCACTTCCTCCAGCTCCTCACTCAGCTGCTTCCATCACCAAATTCCACGATTTCCTGAGAGCGACGACAAGAACAACCAACCAAAAAAATCTATTAATGCTGGAAATAAACCTATTTAAGGGCTGCAGCTATGGGACTCAGTGATGCAGAGCAACAGTGGGGGCAGAGCTCCTGCTCCAGGGAAAACCCTCAGAGTTCCAGGCACATTGGCCAGAAACTGTAACCAGAGAATTCAGAGAGTGCTGTGATTTCTGAGATGGGGCTGTGGGAGGCAGCAGGCAGGATTGGAGCAGGGATGATGATTTGTGCATCAGCCCTCAGCCTGGGTCCAGCTGCTGCTGCTGCTGCTCTGGGATGGAGCCTGCAGCTGAGCCAGGGTCTGTGAAGGATGTTAAAATGATTGGTGCTGGCTTGAGTGATCCCAGCCTGGCGTAAATTGGGGTAATTGATTCTTTGGGGGAGTTTTGGCTCTGAATTCCTAAGAAAAACAAACTTCCTTGGCCTCCCGCAGCAGGCAGGGATGTAAATAATCCTGAAAGGACACTGCAGCATCCCAGGGACCACCAGGCACAGCCCCCAGGGTTAAAAGCTTGCTCTAAATAAGGGAAAAGCTTCTGATGGGGAAAAGAACTTGTGGGCCTTTAGGCACAGATCCAACAAAGGTGTGGTGAGGTGCAAACTGGAGCAGGAGCCCTCCGGCCTCCCCCTCTGTGCCTTTTCCAAAGGGAGGGAAAAAGCAGTGAGGAGAGCCAAGTGAGCTGGATTTAAGAGGATGCCTCTGACCTCACGCATTCCCCTAATAAAGACATCAGCCGAGGATGAAGGAGGAAGGCAGGGGCTGAGTCCAGGCCTCGGGGATGGTTCAGGAAACATTAGTGAGGGCTGGAAAAGCCCCAAGTGTGGCTCTGGATGTTGACACACCAGGTTTCCTGTAGCTCTTCATGTGCCTTTCTGCTGCATTGCCATCATCCCTGGAACATTCCCATCTCCCAGGCTGTAGCACACGTGTGCCAAGCAGGAATATTTTAAACCACCCTGGCTCCCAGGTGCAACGATACACGGAATTATGGGTGGAGGAAACGTGCAGAAGTGAGGACACACGGAGCGCTCGGCAGACCCCCAGTGCCAAAACATTTCAAGGAGTTACAAGCTGTAGGAACAGGATTTTTGCAGTGTAAGAATTACCCTCTGAAGGGTCATCAGGGACCTGGCAGGTCAGCATGCACAGGCAGCCAGGCAGAGCTCCCTGGCCAGCCTGTTCCTGGCACAAAGCTGTCACGTAACCGGCGCCTCTCCCTTTATTCACACAAAAACTTCAAGCAAAAAATGTTTATCTATGATCACTTTCCCAGCAAAAAAGTTAACAGGACCTGAAGATTTGCAGAGTTTAACTGCCTGCCTCAGGAAGCCTCTGCAGGGTCCTGCGACCTTGGTTTCACATCCCCCATGTCCCCTCTGTGCCCACAGCAGGACCACCGGGGGCTGCCACAGCTCCCTGCCAGCAGTCACCCAGTGGGCTCTCTGCTCTCACAGACATCTGAAAAAACCTGCAAACAGCCAAAGTCCAACACTTTGGCTTCTTGGGACCCAACAGGTCAGTGCCCCTCTGGCTCATCCCAGACAATACCTGAAAAAGGAGTGTTTGGAAGGTGAGGTTTATTTTTTAAAACCTCCAATAGCCCAAACAACCTTTTCCCAAAGCTTGGTGCTCTGACTGGATCTTGGGGATGAGGGAACAGCAGGATGGCACTTGCAGCCCGTGGAGGAGCCCTTGAAGGGCACGTGGGGTGTCCCAGAGCTCTTGTCACCCAGCCAGGTGTGGCAGGAAGGAGAAGCAGCACCTGCCTGGGGGCTGCCATCCCCCACGGACACATCTGCAATGGGAACAATTCCTCCTGCAAATACCCACAGAACTCAGGCCACACGTTTAAAGGAATCCACTTACAGGCAGCTTTTGTAAAAATTAAGAGGTTCTTGACAAGAACCAGTTTCTGTTTCTTGGCTCTGGCACTAAGCTTGTGGGGACACTGAAGATATCACCTGCTATATTAAGCATGATATGCAGCTTAATGGTCAAAACCCACAGATCTGGCCTTCAGCTGCCTCACCCACCCATGCTCCCAGCCCTTAAATAATGTACTCCCTTTAATGTTTTGATGTGAATGGGTTTTCAGGCGTGGCAGAAATCCACCGTGAGCAAAGAAAAGGAGACAGGGTGAACAGACACGTTTTCTAAACCCAGGAAAGCCTTGTTTGCAAGTCAAGATAAAGAGATACCATCCAAACGGAGAGCCAAGTGATGCATCCCTGGCTCCCCACAGCTCTGGGGTCTGCCCTGCTGCAAGAACCTGCCCTTGACACCCCAAATCCATGCCAGTTGTTGGGGAGCACATTAACCTCAGACCTCTGCAGAAACACAGCTTGTGATACACCAAAAAAAATCAGGCACCCACAACTAAAGGCATGAAAAGCTTTTTGATTCCCATGGAAAAGGAAGATCCAGTATTTGGAGGAGCCTCCTGCAGACCACCCAGTCCCAGGAGGGTGGGAAGCAGCCCCTGCCAGGGCTTACACCAATTAACGGGGAGTCGAAATACAAATTGTTTATCCAGCAGCCGAGGGGCTGCGGGGAACGCCGTCCCTCTCCCCCCGACACCCAGCAGCTCCGGGCTGACAAGAGCTTAATTGCAGCCGAGGGGAGAGAGGAGCCCTGTCCGCTCGCAGCCGAGCTCTGCATCCCCCGAGGCATCTTCCCCTGCCAACGAGCTGCTTATTTAATAATCTGCCAGAGTCAGGCACGCTCCCAGGCCTAGGAAACACCTCTTCACGAAGGGGAGGGAAAGCAAGAGCTTTCTCAGCTCTCCAGCAGCAGAACTCCCACCAAAACCATGCAGAGTGTTTTTCTCAGCCAGGGCACCACAGCATCTCCACTTTTCAGCACTCCACCGTGGTGGTTTTGGCAGGCAATGAGCCAAGAGCATCAGTGCCATGTCCCACCAGGTTTGGCTACTTTGGATCATCCCCCAGGATCCCAAAGCTGGTTTGGATACGGCTTTGAGCATCCTGGCTTAGTGGCTGCCATCCCTGCCCACAGCAGGTGGTTGGAACTCGATCTTTCAGGTCCATAAAAATCCAAACCGTTTGATGATTCCATGATCCCAGCACAGCCCAGTCCTGCTCCCATTAGCCACGGGCACCCCTCGCTCAGAGCTGCCTGCACAGACGAGGAGGGAATTAAGCCCTGCAAGGTGCATTAGTGATTTACCAGGGGGAAAGCAAGGACTGCAGATAAACCTTAATGATATAAATGCAACCTGTAATTAACAGTTAACATGCAGGGAAGAGAGCCCTGAGATGGAGCCGTTGCTAGCAAGGAGAAACGTGGTCATTTATATTCCATGTGGGTCCAGGAGCAGGCGAGGAAGCTCCCACACACTCTGCCAGCACTTGCATGTGTAAATAACGGCTCCTTCAAATGAGGGAGAGAATTTACAGCAAACAACATTCTGTGTGCTTGCTCAAGTATCTTATGTTTAAATAATAGCAGCTAAGTGATGCATTTCTGCTCAGGCACTAATCACTGCCAGGGGTCTGCAGCTCCGTTAGGGAAATTGCCTTCTTCAATCATTTAGGACCATCTATGGCTTCTCTGGACCCAGAGCTGTTCATTATTTGCCTCAGTGCTCTTCTCATTCACACGTGGGTTTTTGGGGGGGGAAAAAAAAAAAAAAAATCAGAATTGGGGATTTAAGAGCCCGTGTGTGGGCTGCAGCCAGCCTGGGAGCTCTGGGCAGCTCTCAGCATTCCCTGCCACAATGCTGGGAGGGAAGAGACCCAAAGGAGACCCCACTCCCAGCTCCTGTCACCCATGCCAGGCTGACACACAGCCCCGAGCCTGGAAGCACTGCAGTGTGGGCGGTGAGGGCTGCCCAGAGCAGAAATAAAGAGCAGAGCACTTTTTAGCAAGTCCAGCAGTGTCTCTGCCCTGCTGCAAGCACACTCAGGGCTTCCCTTGCCAACATAAACATTATTCTAACTGCAAAACCGAGACCATAATCTGTGTCACGGTGTGAGACCAGCAGGTTTTTATAACCAAAGCTGGAAAACAAAGGGCCAGCACTCAGTTTTAATGCATCACAGCTTTGCCCTAACCAGGTAAGAGGGGGAAATCCATCCCCCAGGGCCCTGTGAATCACCTGGAGATGGCAAATCCTGGAGCTACCAGCCAGGGGGTGGAGAGGACACGTAACCCACACGTGCTCGTAAGGCTGTTGGGCTTTTCCAACCGCTAAAATTTCAAGTAGGCATTAAATATCTTATTGAGACTATCAGCACATACAATTTGTGGTCATTAAATGCATTTCCTTTATGTTTCCCCGAGGCCAGAACAAACCTTATTTTCAGCTCATTTGCAAGAAAACTCTCCGAAGACTATAATTTACCTGCTACCAACACCATAAATCTTTAAAATTAGTTACTTAACTGTTTGCTAATGACCGTGGATGTGTTTCACTAATACAGCTACTTTTCAATTAGCTCACAAGAAGAAATTTGAGCAGAGAGGAACGCTTGGGTTTTTTTAAGGGAAGTCAATGCTATCACGAGATAACCAAGACAGCACTAAAGGGCCCATCTCGTCACTCCAAACGCAGCAGCCTGGGGACAATAACCCCATCCAGGCTCATTTCAGCATCCAGGGCTGGCAGCACACACAGGTACACCAGAGCAGCAAATAACCCAATGAATTAAGGAAAAAACAGGATGTCCCCATTACGGGCAGGAAGATGGGAATGCCAACAGCAGCTTGGGCAGCACAGGGACCAGAAGGACGTGGAGAGAGGCGATGGGACCAAGAGAGTTCCCCTGAGCTGTACTTCCCCTGCATCCCTGCAGCATCCCCTCCCCTTCCCCCATCCCCTCCAGAGCTGGCCACACGTTTGTTACCCTCACACGGCAACAGTTCTGCCTGAATTCCCACATTTATTCTTAATTACCTCTTGAAGAAGTCAGATATATTGACTGCCACCTGTTCGATACATAATTCATGTGGAGAAGCAATTTCCAAAAGTTCACCTTGCTGGATCCTTCCAGGGGAAGGGAAGGCAGGTGGTTGTTTTTTTTTTCCCTGGGTGTCAGCAATCACATGCTGTTAGCAGAGATGGATCCCTGCACGTGTTGCAGGGGCAGTGGATTTCCAATCACTGCTGGAAAACACGGGGGCTACAAATATTAGCAACTCGGAGGCATTTTGCAAGGCAGACATTTTAATTTAAATCAATGAGTTATTGATTCATTTTTCATATGGGAAGGAGAGCTCAGTGTGTATTTCTGCCACTCGATCTGTACTTCTGATGACCTCAGGCATACAGTATAAACCTGATGTAAAATATTTCCTTTCCTAATAGGGAAGCTTTTATGGCCTTGGACCTGAGTGAGCAGAAAGTCATCTGGGAAAGGACGCCTGACTAGGAAACCATGGCAAGGAAGGTAATTAATGTTTAGCACATACTCTCAAATTAGCCTATCCCTGAATAGGAAGGAAATGAATCACGAGCTGAACTTTTATATAGCCTCAGGGTCTTCTCAGACACTTACAAAATTTCCTGGTGTACAGGAGCTGATAAAGGGCTCAGATCCCCACGCCCACAGGCTTGGGAAGGAGCAGAATGAAGCCAGCAGGGAGAGACCAGTCTGCTCTTGGGAAGCTGCCCTATGCCCAGAGTTTGCTTTAGGGGATAGGGAAGCTGGGTGGGGATTTTTTAGGGCAGTATCTTCATCAGGAAGCTCAGGGATCACAAAGCTGGCTGTTGAGCTGTGACACTTCAGAGCACAATCTCTCTGCAATTAAAAAAAACACTACCGAGATGTCATTGATCCTGGAAACTTCCTGATGGGAACCAACCCTGCAGCCAGCAGGAGCAGTGCCCGTGTTTGAGCAGGGCAGGATGGGGGGCTGGCACCTTTCCCTGGCAATGCAGAGAGGGAGAAGTGCCCGTGGATACAGCACTATCTGCCTGCAGCAGGAACACTGCCCGGCTTTCGCAGGTAAAAACATCCCTTTTCCAGCAATTCCGCTCTTTTCTGAGATGATTCTCCAGCAATGGCTCTTTTGTCCCCCATAAGTTCACACTCTCCAACCCTAAAGCCACCACTAATTGTAATATCGTGGGGGATGAGGGTGTCCAGCCAAGGAACAACCAACCACAGACACCAAGACCTTGTCTGGCTGCCATCTCTCTCCGAAATCTGCAAATGCAGTGAAAACAACACAAGTGCAGCCTCTCTGAGGAAGGAGCTCTGAGGGGAAGTGGTTTTCCACAGATTTCCATGAGATACCAGCAGGTCTTCACCCGGGCTGAGTAATTGCATTCTTTGAAGTCTGCCTCATAAACCAGCAACAACAAAAATCACTTTCATGTCTCTAATAAAGCAGAACTATAAAACCATGAGCCAGCTTCCAAGGAAAGCTTGACCTGTGGGAGTCAGGAGAGCAGCTGGGATTTGGACTGACTGCCTGGCTGAGGATGCCAGGAGGAGATGGAGAGAGCAGCAGCCAGAACGAGCCTGAGCAGAGGGGCTGTGCTGGGGCCACATCAACCCCTGCCCCGAGGGCTGGGGCACGCAGAGAAATTTTTGCAATGCCCCTTTTGACAAATACTGAGTTTCAGCCCCAAAAAGCAGCTCCCCCATCCCACCTTTGGCTGTGAGTTGGGAAAAGCTGCTTGCAAATCAGATGCCTCCTCCTGCCTGGCATCAGAGCCCCTCGTGATGCTCCCACAGCATCTGGGCCCTGCTGAACACCAGCAGGAGCTGGGGACCACCAGGATCAGCTTTTTCTGCTGCACCAGTGGGCTCTGAACCAGGAGAGCAGCCCAGGTGCCTTCTGCCCCCTCTCTGTGCCAGCCTTTGGGGACAGATTGGCTTTCCCCGAGCAACACCTCAGCACTCCTCTGCACAGGCAAGCTGCCACCACTGCGAGAAGCAATGCAGAAAATTCTCTATTCCTGGGGGCACAGCATCCCAGAACCAGCCCCCTCACACCACCCAGGAGTGCCCAGGGTGGCCTTTATTCACCCCCAAGTCCTTTTACCATAGAGAGGGATAAGGTCTGGGGAAATATTTCCCCCAGCTGCCTGATGAGAGATGCCAATGGTGCAGTCCTGAAAAAGTCCTTAATGCAAAATTTTCTGCAAAGGCACAGGGAGCTGCTGCACTCAGGCAGCCTCAGCCAGGTGTTAATCAAGGCTTTTTGGTGAAGGAGATATCTCACCAAGGGCAGTTTTTCTCCTCAGCGCTACGGCAGAGCAGCAAGCAGACACCAGGAGGTTTGTGCAGATGAAAGGAAGAGCTACCAAACATCATCTGGATAATCATTTCCGGGATGTTTGCAGAAGAAACCCTTCTGGTAATATTAAATGATAAATTATATGCCAATAAGTGCCTCGGCACCGATCAGGAGGCATTTCAGAGACGAGCAGGGGATGGGGCCAGTCCTGACAGTGACAAATTGGAAGTGCCGGCAGACACAGCGCCCTTCCCAACGAGACGGTGAGGAAATGCCATGTGTCAGCATCTACAAATTAAACCTGCGAGGCTGCTGCAGCCCCGCCAGGGCACCGAACACATTCCTCTGAGTCACTCGGGTTCAGAGGCGGCTCTCTCCGAAATTAGGCTGACTGTGGGCTCATTTGCAGAGGGGAAATGCAAAAGCCACATTTGTCATGCACCGGTGTCCCCAGCTGGCAGCAGGGCTCTGCGTTTAACCCTCTGCTTTCCTCTCCACAGAGCTTCGCAAGGGACCTGCTTTGGGCAGCACGTTTTGACTGAGACCCTGACTTTGAGGATTTGATGCTAAAGGACGTGAAAAGGTTTAGCACTAAAAAAGACATTTCAAGCCCAAAGCTCAGAACGTTGCTCGCACTGAAAGACAGGGATCAGCCCCAGGTCTCATCCCTGACAAAGAATAGGGGCACTTCTCACTGTGGGGGAACTTCAGCATTGTGATTAGACAAGGAAAAGCAAGAAAAGAAAATGCAAGCTGTGCCGCTTTCAGGGACAAAGGCTGCTCCAAAGGCACCTGCAGTTGCCAGCAGAGCAGAAGGACCCTTGGCAAAGGCTGCAGAGTGCTCCAGAAGCAGAGCTACCTCGCCAGAACATGGATTCCAGAGCAAACAATGGCTCTTTGTAGGGCTAAAACACACCAGATGGCCGCTGGTGTGAGGGTCCAAGTTTAAGGATGCACTAAGCTGCTGTAGAGGAGGAGCAGGGATGAGGAGGAGAGCAGAGAAACCCCAGAACACTCAGCCAGAGCTCCGGGTGTGGAGCCACGAGAGGAAAGGGCTGCAGGGATAACGGGGTGTTGATCCCTGATCAGTGTGAGCTGGAGCAGAGGGCGGACAGAAGGAGAGGAATAAAGCAGGGATTGATGGCAAGGCCTTCCAAGGGCACAGCCTGGCAATGCCAGAGCCCGGCTGCAGCCCTGCCAGGATGGGCCTCGAGATGGGCACAGAAAAGGGGCCTGGCCACGGGGTTTCACACTTGGAGAAGTTCTGCTCCATTTGCATCTGGAGCTGAACTTTCCAATTAAGAACTTCCAATGATGAAGTTCCATCCTCCTTGCTTGCCCTCCTCTTTTTTACATTGTTGATGCTTTTGGGTTTCCTGAGGATGGGAACAATTGTCCTCAAATCTTGATCTGGAGAGAATTGTTGTGTCTGAGTGCCCTGTGAGGAGAGCTCAGTGACACTGACTATGGAGCTGAGAGCTGCACACTAAAGCAGAACAGAAATAAAACTCAAAACTTAAGGCATCAGTATGACATCCCTGCCTGCCTTGCAAGGAAGATCCTGCTCTGCCAAGACCTACAAACACATTCAAAGCCCTCCAAGCAGTCTCCAAAGAGACCCAGGGAGGAAGCAGAGCCTCGAGGAGAGCTGATTTACAGTGAAACACACCTCTCGTGCTGCACAAAAGGGGGATGTAGGTGTAGGAGGAGTAAACAGGAGAAAAACCAGCAAAGGCTGATTCCTGCTGCAAAGAAAACCCCTGTCCCCCAGAGAAGTGCCCTGTGTGTGCTACCCCCTGCAACGTGTGCAGCAAGAGGGAACGATGCCAAAGTCAGCAGCCTGAAGGGAGGAAAGCACCAAGCACTGAGTCAGAGCAAGAGGTTTTGCCTATAGATGGTAGGAGCACAGCAGAGGGACGTGAAGGGGGCAGATGGGGAGTGGAAAAGGCCACCAGCAGCAGATGAGGCGATGGAAGGAGCCAGGAAACCCGAGCTGTAAATGCAGGACGAGCCTGGGAGCTGGGCTGGAAATCTCTGCATTATGCAAGGCAGTAAAAGCACAAGAGCCCAGCCAAACCCTGCATTCTGCAGCGCTGCTGTCATCGTCCCAGCGGGCACTATAAACCAGGAACAGCAGAGGGAAGGCACAGGAGGATAATGAGAGCAGTGGAAAACCAACAATAAGTTATAACCAACTGAATTCGTGAGTCAAGTGAGCCCAAAGCCAAAGCGAGTGGTTCCTACCAGGGAAAAACTAAAAATTGTGCCCACAGCTGTTAAAACCCAGGGAGATCTGCCCTCAGGTTACCAGGGCGTGGCTGGAAGGGACAGAGCATCTTCTGGGCACAAGTTTGTGCTGGAAAATGTGAAACTGCAGCATCAGCTCTGAGGATGAGAGGGTTGAAGCTTCTGGGCACGCCTGGCACTGAAAGGGAAGATGCACAGGGGGAGAGAGCCAGCCTCTCCAAGCACAGCAACAGAACAGAAACACAGAGTTTTCAACCTAAAACCCCCACCAGTGGGGTCTGGAGCACGGCTGGCCCAAGGCTGTGTTTCCACTCCCTCAGCACCCAGCTGAGCTCACCCAAAGCAGCCTCCAAGGAGTTTAACACTCCCCCCTCATCTGCCAGAAACCACGCAGGGGCTTGCACCCTCACAGGTTCCAGGCCTCCAGGGACAGTAGCACCCCCATTGCTTATTAATAAACCCCAAGATGTTCTAAGCAACAAAACGTTGGTTTCTTGTACAATTCGCATACCGAATTTGTACAATTTATCCTGGCAGCCCATCCGTGCTCCCTGCCCACAGTAAGGAGCAGGAGAACCAGGGGTCCCACACTGCCAGATGATGCTGGGATTGTCATGAGGCAGCACAATAAATCCCCTGCAAACCCCTGATTTCTGCCTGTGCCTCGCTTTCCACGCCCCAAAAATCACACACACTGGGGCTTTTGCCAAGCTGAACTCTTAGGACAGAGGGGAAAAAAAATAACTTCTGGTGATTTATTTCTAGACCCAACGCTATCCCTTTTGGAGGAGGCCTTCCATGCCAAGTCCTAACTGAAGAAAAAACAAAAACAAAAAAAAAAAGGAAAATAATAAAATCACATTCATTAGTCAGCTCACTTGGCTGGATCTGTAATAAGAATGTAATCAACTTTCCATATGTCTCTGATAAACTAGACAGCTTAAGCTACGAGCAGAAAAAAAGGCATCAATTTTTAAAACGTCAAAATTTGCCACGAAACTCGGGCCAAGCACTTGTTCCTAACGAGATGGTGGAAGGAGCCAGATCCAAGTTCAGAGACAAAAGAGTGGGAGGAGGCCACGCCAGCTCAGCACTGACAGCTCCTTTTAAAGCCTCTTTTTTCCCCCCCAGCAACCTCGGAGGTGATCTCCTTGCCCTGGTGCTGTCAGGGGGCTCTCCCTGCTCCCAAACCCGGCTGTGTGCCCACCTCAGCAGGGACGGGACACTGCTGACCCTGCCAGGACCTCCCTGCTCCCAAACCCGGCTGTGTGCCCACCGCAGCAGGGACAGGACACTGCTGACCCTGCCAGGACCTCCCTGCTCCCAAACCCGGCTGTGTGCCCACCTCAGCAGGGACAGGACACTGCTGACCCTGCCAGGACCTCCCTCTCCAGGATGGAGGGTGCTCCAGGGATCCCTTTGCCATGGGCAGGGTGGGTGATAAATAAACTTTTTATGCCCAGTGTGGGACTCCACGCTTTTCCCTCCAGCCCCAGGGATTTGAGGTATTGACACTGCCACCATCCCATCGCAGGAAGCAGTGAGACAGTGAGCTTTCAGGCTGACACATGTGCAGGTCATCACCCTGGGCTCAGCTTTGATGAAAGCCAGCAGCCAAAGCAGCTACACTCCTCTGGAAAAGGGCCCTGAGGCCTTCTGATGCTCCTGGGTATGGCCCAAACTCACTCTGCGGGTCAGAGTCACACACAGCCACGGTGGGGGGCTGTCCCCTGCCACATTCCTGACGCTGAGCCCTGTGGATGGGACCTCAAAACCTCATTTAGTCCCCTGAGGGTCAAACCTCAGTTTGACCCGACCACGCGTGGCAGCACAAGGGATGCAGGTTTGGACTCTGGGGTTTATCAGTCAGCCCAGGACCCCACAGAATCACTGGGTTGGAAGAGACCTCCAAGATCATCGAGTCCAACCCACCCCAACACCTCAACTCAACCCTGGCACTGAGTGCCACATCCAGCCTTGTCTCAAACACACCCAGAGATGGTGAATCCACCCCCTCCCCAGGCAGAGCATTCCAATACTTTATCACCCTTGCTGTAAAAAACTTTTTCCTAATATCCAGCCTGTATTTCCCTTGGTACAGCTCAAGGCTGTGTCCTCTCGTTCTGTCAGCTGCTGCCTGGAGAAAGAGATCAATCCCCACCTGAGCACAGGCACCTCGCAGGGAGTTGTAGAGAACGGTAAGGTCTCCTTTTCTCCAGGCTAAACATCCCCAGCTCCCTCAGTCATTCCTCACAGGGCTTGTGCTCCCAGCCCCTCCCCAGCCTCGTTGCCTCCTCTGGACAATTCTCAAGCATCTCCACGTCCTCCCTGAACTGAGGAGCCCAGAACTGGACACAGCCCCATTCCAGCCCTGGCATGGCAGCAGCCTGGCACTGATCTATAAATATTTACCAACCTGTCCTCCTTGCAGGTGGGCACAGAGCTGGCTGTCAGCCGGGGGTGAATCTGAGCAGAGCTCAGAGGGCGATGCTCTTTCAGCACTTTAATTACCAAGCAGCAGGCGAGAACAGCCCGCCTGATGTTCAGCAGGAAATTGAACTGCACCAGCACAGCAGACGTATTCCTGCATGGCTCCCCCAGCAGCTCTGGGAAACTTTCCAAATTCCTGCACCATTAACATTTAAGGAATCGTCTCTGAACTCTGGTAGTTAAACAGCGAGGAGAAACAAGACACTGTAAATGGATTTGTTCGGTGTAGGTCAGTTGCTGAAGGGGCTGTTTAAATCAGGCCTCGCTGCTTCACACTGACAGCAAAGGCCTGCCTCAAAGCCCTTCATCATTTTAAGTTTTCCACCTATTCCTTTACTCTTTGGCCACTGTCAGGCCCTGGCAATATCTTCTCTCCCACTGCACAGAGCGAAGGTGAGGAGACACAGAAGCCCAGGTGAGAGAGCAGCTGCTGCTCCTGTCCACCCTGAGAGTGATGGGCAGCCCAGCAGGGCCAGCCTGCGGTCACTTCCCAAATTCCTGGGTGGATCAGGCCGGTGACCACCCTCAACCAGGCGGGAAGGGGCTGCCAGCAGCAGAGCCTGGTGTGGGTGGCACAAGGAGCCCTCATTGCCAGCTCTGAGGTCACTGCCTGGCCCTCCCCTGGCTCCCCCTCACACTGCACCAGAAGCCACCTGGGTGCTGCGGGCAGGAAAAGAACGCTGTGATTTATTTCCCCCACAGGCAGCAGCCTGACATCTTTATCGGTGTCTGCAGCAGGGCCAGCGCTGCTCACACAGAGCCTGACAGGCGATGGTGCTCCTGCAACGCCCAGCACAAGGTGCTCCTGGGGGATGCCCTGAGCATCCCTCACGTGGCACCAATCGTTTCCTGCCAAAATCACCATCTGGCCCTGCTGCAGGAGCTCCTGATGCCTCAGGCTGGGTGGGCAGCTGCGGGGCAAGGCTCTCCTCTGCTTTTGTTCTGCAGTGCCCACCTCACATCTGAGCTGAGCCTGGGTGCCCCCCTCTCCAAGGGTGAGGAGGTGGTGATGGAAATTGTTCCTTTTCAAACAAGCTGGAGCTCCCCTGCCTCAGAGTTTAACAGCAAACCAGAAGATGCAGAGTTTCTTCCTTCCCCTCTTTCAGTTAACCTGCCCAATGCTACACAAGTATAATTATAACCTCCTGATTCAGCGTCCTCAGTCCCAGATGGAGAACCAGCGCTGCCTCCACTACCCTCTTGCAAACCCATGGATTTGGGGTTCTCAATTGAAGAATCTAATTTAATTATTTTTTTTCTCCTTAGCCTGGGTCTGTCCTGGTGCAAGCTGCTGGGCAGCACAACCCAGTCACACTCCAAACCATTTCACCTTGGAAAAGAGTGTTTTCCACGGCCCTGCCCCTTCCTACGAGCAGCAAATGAGACAAAACAGTAAAAAAAGCAAAAAAAACTGACCAAAACGTGCCCTTGTCCTGGCTGAGCTGCCCCCAGCAGGATGCGCTGGCCCTGCCCAACCCAGCTGCGGGGGTCAGACACATCTGGCAGCCATCGGGAGGGAGCAGCTCCCCTGCTCTGCAGGGAGACCAGGACCACCCAGAGCTTCAAAAGGCAGAGTCTGCACCCAAAATCCTCGTGCATCCCAGTCCTTGTCCTGAGCCCAAGCTGCTGGCGGCCCCTCGGTGCAAAATGCTGCACTGGAGGATTCACAGCATCAATTAATGGAGAAAATTTCTCATCTGGACACTGCCCTGATGAAGGGCTTGAATCCCTTCAGAGCAGTGCAAGCACGCCGTGATTTAAGAGTATATAATTTTGAAGTTTACAGTAAGTTTAAGAGTATATAAAGAGCCAAAATCACCTGCAATTAGTTCTTCTGGGCCCACCCTGTGTATGAAAGGGTTTAGCTCCAGTCTAATGACTCTGCCTCTCCTGCAAAAGGCAGGAAATTGTGGAGAGCATGTTGGCAGAGGGGACTGTCCCCTCTCAGGGCTCACAGACCTGGCCATGCACAGGCAGCTTCTGTGCAGGAGGCACCAATGCTGCCTCAGAAAAACAGATTTGGCATTTGCAGACGGTACAAAGCACTTGTGTTCCCCTGCAGCCTGAATGTTTGCTGGATGTGTAATTCTCTCCACTAACAAATCCAGGAGGGAAAAAAAAAAAAATTCTGAAAGAGTTTATGTTCACCTTCTCGGGACTTTGTTTCAAGCCTAATTGCCACTTACACGTATTTAATTTCAAGTGCTGACCCCGCAATTTCTCCCAGTGCAAAGTGAGGCTGGGAGGGAGAGGCTGCTCCTCTCCCCAGCCCAGAGCAGCAGCAATTGCTGTGTCAGAGAGCAGCGTTTTCCCCAGCCCTTCGTGGGTACCAGGGACGGGGCTGAGGCTGCCCCAGCCTCTGCTGAAGGACCTGGACCCACAGATATTCCCTGTGCCTGCGAGGAGGTTGTGAGGATTTCTGCTCAGCAGTATTTCAATAAACGCAGAAAGCCAGTGAGCTGCTCAGCCCTGCACAAGCCCAGCCCCACTGCTCACGAGGGGACCCCAAACCCCTCCAAAGCTCTCACGAGGGGACCCCAAACCCCTCCAAAGCTCTCACGAGGGGACCCCAAACCCCTCCAAAGCTCTCACGAGGGGACCCCAAACCCCTCCAAAGCTCTCACGAGGGGACCCCAAACCCCTCCAAAGCTCTCACGAGGGGACCCCAAACCCCTCCAAAGCTCTCACGAGGGGACCCCAAACCCCTCCAAAGCTCTCACGAGGGGACCCCAAACCCCTCCAAAGCTCTCACGAGGGGACCCCAAACCCCTCCAAAGCTCTCACGAGGGGACCCCAAACCCCTCCAAAGCTCTCACGAGGGGACCCCAAACCCCTCCAAAGCTCTCACGAGGGGACCCCAAACCCCTCCAAAGCTCTCACGAGGGGACCCCAAACCCCTCCAAAGCTCTCACGAGGGGACCCCAAACCCCTCCAAAGCTCTCACGAGGGGACCCCAAACCCCTCCAAAGCTCTCACGAGGGGACCCCAAACCCCTCCAAAGCTCTCACGAGGGGACCCCAAACCCCTCCAAAGCTCTCACGAGGGGACCCCAAACCCCTCCAAAGCTCTCACGAGGGGACCCCAAACCCCTCCAAAGCTCTCACGAGGGGACCCCAAACCCCTCCAAAGCTCTCACGAGGGGACCCCAAACCCCTCCAAAGCTCTCACGAGGGGACCCCAAACCCCTCCAAAGCTCTCACGAGGGGACCCCAAACCCCTCCAAAGCTCTCACGAGGGGACCCCAAACCCCTCCAAAGCTCTCACGAGGGGACCCCAAACCCCTCCAAAGCTCTCACGAGGGGACCCCAAACCCCTCCAAAGCTCACGAGGGGACCCCAAACCCCTCCAAAGCAGTGTGAAACTCAGCTGGAACAGGCTCTGAGATCAGCCCTGCATGGTAAAAGAACAAGCAGCCCTCAAGCACACCCTGGCCAGGCAGAGCCAGCCCACAGCCAGCCCTGATCACCTTTGGAAGGAAAAAAAACCCCACTTTCTGATGCACACTGGCAGGATGCAGCACTCCTGGATTTACTGTTATCTGTTTCAACAAGTCAAAACCCCGCTGGTCAATACAGCTGGCAGGAGAGCCCATCACTCAGCCATCCCTGGCTCTCAGGCACCAGGCTGCACTGGCATCAATCACCAGGCACAGGAGAAATAAAAGCACTGGAATATTGTTGTTGCGGGATTAATGCCTCTTGCTGTGAAAACAAACGTCCCAGACTTGCCTCAACATTCATTTTTGATAAATGATTTGACTTCACCTTGACACTCCTGTAGCAGCGGGAGACCATTATCCTGAGACAATGTTTTATTCTATTGACATTATCTCTTAATTATAATGTGAGGGATATCAAAGAGAGCAGGAGCCCACCAATTCCTCAGGCAGAGTTTCTGTAGTTTCTCCTGTCAGGATATCTGGGAGAGGTTTTTTACAGCAGTTCAATGATCTGCTCAAGTCCTCCTGACCCCTCCTCTATTACTGCCAGGGAAGCTGTGCCCCCTTCACACAACCTCAGGACTAAATGTTTTTATCCAGCAGCAAGAAATTGCTTGTCTGGTTTCCTTTTTTTTTCCAAAAAAAAAAAAAAAAATTCCAGAAGCAGAGAGCTTTTCAGAAAGACAGAAAGGTCGCTTGCATATTTTAAACTGAGATTTTTAGCAAGATTCAAAAGGGATTTGGCATTTGCTGTACGTCAGTTAACATTCAGATGCAATTTTTGGAAGGGATCACAAACCTTATGCTTCAGGCATTCTGCCAGTTGCTAACTACTGGCAGGAGACTGACGAGGTGAGCTGTGTGCTCGCTCACCTGTGCTATTTTAGGATTATTTCCCCCCCACTCAGAAACCCCCAGGAGCAGCCAAAGCCCGAACACCGCCATGCAGAGCTCAGCCCGTGCTCCGGAGGGCTGGGCTGTCAGCGAGCCTGATTGGCACTAATTGTCTGAAAGACTTTGTTTTGCAAAACCGTTTGGCAACGCGGTGAATCAACAAGAAGGCGGGGAACCAAAGCAACTCCCTCGAATCCCTGAAGCAGAGCGAGCATCCCTGCTCCTCTCCGAGAGCCCCGCAGAGCACACCGCTGCTCTGGAAGGAACAAAAAAAACCAAAACAAAACAAAAAAAAAAACCAAAAAAAAAACCCCAACCCGGCAAACAGCATTTTTAATATTCAAACTGAGCCAAATTAATTAAGCAGCGAGAAAAAGCGGCAGGGCATTTCGCAGCGGGCTGAGGTTCCCCTCCAGCAGGAAGCAGCAGGGCAGGTGCCAGCAGCACCTGCGGGACTGGCACAGGGCAGGGGTGCCCGCACAGCCTGGCAGCAGGGCTGGGCCGGCCAAATGGGCTGTGACAGGTTCAGCATCCGAGGGGGAGGATGGGGATCGCGGTAACATCTTCATTCCTGCCCCGCAGGCACCGGCTTTGCGGTGACAGAGAGCGCTGCGAGTCCCCCAGGGGCAGAGCCATCAGCGGCGCCCTAAACAGGGCAGGGAGGGGCTGCTGTGCCGCAGCCACACGCGCTGCCAGCTAGGGACACCCCCAAATAACCCATCGGGGACAGCGTGATGGGGACAGGGTCCTGTCTCAGCTGCTCTCGCAACCCAGCCGTGCCCAAGCTCTCCCTCGGCAGCTGCAAACCGGAGCGCGCAGCTCTCCGCAGGGAGCACGTGTTGATTTGTTTCACGATTTCCATTAATTACCAGGTAAATGAGATCCCCGCGCACTCCTTGGGCACCTCGCCTCATCTGTTTGGGGTTTGACAGCTGCTGGAGCAGTAAGAATGTTTTCATCACATGATGCCTGGCAGTGCATCCTCTCCTCGCTCTGACCTCCGCAATCCTCCCATCTGCTTTATTTCAGCATCCTCCCCTGGAATTTGTTCTCAGCAGCTAAAAATCCATCCCAGGGCAGCCGAGGGGCGGGGCTCTGAGCCCCTGACGTTTCAATTAGCAGGGGGAAAAGCACCTTGGAGCCTCGAGGCTGGCTGCAGTTTTTGGGCAAATGACACCCCGAGCGCTGAATTTGGGACCTGGCACAGGGCTCACATCAGGCTGAGCTGCTGGACACAAGGAAGCAAGCAGATCAATGGCTCGTGCCTTCAGCTTTCCCCGTGAAACCTTTCCTGGAAAGCCAACTAACAGCACCTACTGCCCGCTCGGCAGCTCTTAATTTGTAATTAAAGTCAGGCCACAGCTGAGCAATAGCAACCTTTGAGGGGAGGCGATGGGGAAGAGGGGAATAATCTTTGATTTATTACAAGGGATAGAGCCATAGCCTGGCTGCAAGAGGGACTTGTGGAATCACACAGGTTCCATGGCTTAAAGCCCTATTGACCAGCAGGGGCTGGGGAGAGGCAGAATTCCTACTCTGTCCCAGAAAATTCCAGGGATATAAAGCAAACTGAGGAGGGCAGGAGGTGCAGAAGATGCCACAGGGCAGCCCCAGTTAACGGGTGGCTCAGGGAGGTTCTGGGGGACACAAGCAGGGGGTGTGAGCTGGGAGCACCCAGAGGGCACCAAATCCATCCTCAAAGTGCATCCCTAGGGAGCTGCCCCTCAGGGTGAGCATCCTGCTCCAGCCCCACAGGGAAACACACCTGGGGGGGCCAGGCACACTCCCACCCTACTGCCTATAGCAACCCCAAACCAGCAGGCTGCAGCTCTGATTTAACAAGGATGGTTTTTCTGGGGCAGGGGGAGGTTTTGGATCACACGAAGGGGTGGGACAAGCTCTCACCCCTCTCGTGTGCAGCCTGTGACAGGCCCCAGGGATTTACAGGCACGAAGAGGGCCCGCAGCCCACTGGGCTTTCAAGGACTACTTAACACAGGATGAAGCAGATCAAATGCAAACGGGTGGATGGTATGTGAACCACTCCAGCCAGCCAGGGCTGCTAAACCCTCTGGTTTCTTTCACAAGGCTTTGAAATGGGGGAAACGTAGCTTCAGATAATTTATTTGCTAGGGGCACTGAGGAGGGTAGGGGAGTATTTATGAGCTGAGGAAAATCCACAAGGTATTTCTGCACCCACCAGGACACTCCAGGTGGGGAAGGGGGAATGTGATCCCTGGCTGCCAGGGAGAGGGGTCACCTCCTCCAGAGCCCCCAAACTATTCCCCCATCAGGGCATGAAAGTGAAAGTTGTAAACAGAACATCTTCTGGAGAACCACACGACCCCAGCAGCTTTCTACAGGTAGGCAGGGACTGCCCTGTGGTCTCTGGGGGCAGAAAAGATCTTTGGTTCCCCACAGAGAATCCCCCTGCACCCCTCCAGGGTGATGCTCAGCACACCTGGACCTGGAGCAGCCCTGCCCTGAGGGTCGGGACTGAGTTACCAACACCAGCAATTGCTGTTTGCTAAAAAAAAAAAAAACCTTAATCACCACTTATTTTTATTGTGGTTTCACTGCTCCTTGTGGCACCCAGAGCTCTGGAAACACGGTGCTCACCAGGGAGATAGCTGAGAGAGAGAGAGGCTCAGTGTCAGAACTGACTGGGGACACTTAGTGCAGGTCAGAGCCATGGGCTGTGAACCTGGAAAACACCAACTTCCAGCCCCGGATGTTCCCATGGACCTGCTCTGCTCCAGTTACCACAAAAATGGCCCCAAGCCAGAGACTTACTTGGAAAAGCAGAGGAAGTCTGCAGCAAGGGGGAAAGAAGGGTCATTCCTTGAAATGCTGTCTTTGGGGATGGATCTGCAGTTGCTGGAAATTCCTTCCCTGGAAGCTCAGCTGCAAAGCTCAGCTCTCTCACCCCCCTGATGGCTTCCAGGCCTGTGCTCAGCACTGTGAGCAGGGGGGACACAGTGACCCACAAACCCCTCAGCTTTTGGGCACAAGGTGAAGCCTCCTGTCCATGGCACTGGTTGCTCAGGAGGAAATTTCCTACAGGCACTGGTCCAGGAACCAGTCCAGATGGAAAAGACACAAAGCAGCTGGGTCACCTAGGGAGGTGGGGTTTTTAAGAGAGCTACAAACAGCATTATTCAGCCCAGATATGCAGCTGGATACCCCCAGGAGCAGCCAGCAGCAACACCCACAGTCACAGGGGCAGGCAGTGAGGATGGAAAGCATCACCAGGCTGGGAAGCAGGCAGCCCCTGGGGTGTTGCCTGATGAGGATTGGCACCACCTGAGAACAGCCCTGTGGGGCTGGCAAAGCCCCTGATCTGGGATCAGCTGCTGGGGATGGTCCCTGGTCCTGCAGAACCTGTGAAGCAGCTGGAGAAGGGCTGGGCACAGCTCTCAGACCCCACACACATCCCAAGCAGCACCTTGTGCCATCAGCATCAACTCTGCAGCCACTTTGGGTCTGGGAAAAATGAGGAACTTACAAAAGGAGGAAAATAATCAACTTCTAAAAAATAAATTCCTCTGAAATAGCATTGCGTGTCCCAGGAACCACAGGTTGAGGGATCTAACCTTGCTCCTCAAGGGACTGATAGCACCATTTGGTATCAATTTTCCATCTGAACGCTCCTTTTTAGGAATTGTTTCTCTTGCTCCAGAAAACTCCCAGGGAGCCATCAAACACAGCACGGATCTGAGCTGGCTGCACATCAGCACTCTGAGCCCCACAGGTTTGGATTTCACTGGGATCTCCCTCCTGGGCATTGCCCCACATGGATGCACACAGCGTGGGGAAAGGAAACAGGGACTCCACGTGGGGCTGTGGTCTGGTTTACCCTAAAGGAGATAAGGTTTGGCACAGGAACAGCCATGAGAAGGTGGCAATAGGGTGATTTGGGAAGCCCCGAGCACAGCAGCAATAACGGGGCATCCCAAAGAGATGCTCGGTGCCATGGGCTGAGGCTCTCACTGCCAGCGCACAGGGACACCTCAGTGAAAGCAGCAGCTCCAAGCAAGGAGCACACGGGGTTTTGTTTCCCTTTTTGAAGGGCAGCAGAATTTCTGGCAGCCCTGGGTGGAGGAGCTGGTGCACAGACAGGCTCGTTCCCAGAAATGGCCCTGCCCTGACTCTGGCGACTGGCAAGGCAATAAAATTAAGCCGCTGTGTCCTCAAGAGCAGGAGGTGGAAGGACATTTAGTCACGCTCTTCCAACGAGGCATTAAGCACCCTAAGGTTTAACACCGACATCAACACACCCTTGAAAACCCGAGGCTTCACTGCCAAAGCCCAGCTTTGTGCTCTCTCTGCCATAACAACACACCCAGAGCGGGGCATTTCCAGCAGGGGAGGGGGTACCCAGGGCAGGGTTCACACCGGGGACAACGCCAGGTCACCCAGCACTGTCCCTGGGCCGTGCTGCCAGGGAGGGAACACGGCCAGAGGGGCTGGGCACCTCTCGGGCAGGCTGGGTGACAGCCAAGGTGGCAGATGCTGCACGGAGCTAGGCTGGCCAAGCACAGAGGGCAGCTCGGGGCCAAGGCTGCTGGGCATTGCTGGTGCCAGCTCTGCAGCACCGGGCACAGAAACACCTCCAGAAGGGGCTTCAACCCAGCACAGAGCCCCCCACACGGCCTGGAGAGCAGGGACCAGGCTGAACCCCTAACTTGCACACAGGAGGGTTGGGGATTTAACCTCCACACACCCATCCAGGGCCTAAATCCTGCACCAAAACAGGATTAAACCCAACCAGCACAGGGGCACAAGCAAACCCCACAGTGCCCAGGCACAGTCCAGGCTCTCCTCCAAAACCACAAGAGTTGCTTGTCCTCCCTCCAGCTATTTCCTTCCAGACAGAGAGGTTCATTGTGGCCAAACACAAAAGACAGCAGGTGCCACAAGTCACTTCATCTCCTCCAGGCACCTCTAGCCTGGATTTTTGGGTCCCACAAGAACTGGGTACCCCATGGCTTCCAGGAAGAAAACCACTTCCCCATCAAACACCACCATACCACCCCTATAACTGCAACAGCTACACATTCCTCCATTTGTTTGTTTCTTATGGGGTTTTTTTTAAGCAATAAGAGCCAGAACTCTGCTCCAGGAGACGCATCAGCCCACAACCACCCCAGCACCAGCCTCACTCACCA
Organism: Picathartes gymnocephalus; assembly: GCA_013390045.1. NCBI lineage: Eukaryota > Metazoa > Chordata > Aves > Passeriformes > Picathartidae > Picathartes > Picathartes gymnocephalus. The sequence goes on from WEKY01008187.1 coordinate 1,805,489, forward strand.
CCCTGCATCACTGGAGGACGTGGTCACTGCTGGAGGAGTCTTGCACGCAGGAGAGCAGAGCCACAACTCAGGAACGATCCTGGATGTGATGAGGAAGAGCTGAGCAAACCCACAACAAAGCAGAAACTTGCTGGAGCTCAAACAGAGCCTCCTCCCCTGCCCAGCAGGGTTTAAGCCAGCACAGCTAATGAGGAACACCTGGGGGCAATGAGGCACAGGTGAAGGGGATAACACAGAGCTTGCTCCAGGTGTAGGAGGGTCTAAACCATCTCCTCTGCAGCCCCAGAGGATGGCCAGGCTGGGGGTGCTTCAGGAAAGGGGGGATAGAGATGGATACAGGGAACGGGAAAACCCCTTGTGCTGCATTTATAAAAGCTCCCTACCCCCGGTGTGGATGGAGAGGGTGGTGTTATCTTTTTTCTCTCTTCCAGAGGAGACAGTGGAGCCTCTGTCACACAGTGGGGGGAGCAGACACCGAGCCCTGACAGCTCTCCCTCGGTGATGAAGTGCCTCGTGGATGGAGATGACCCCTTCATTTCCCATGGCTCTGCCAGGCCGGGTGAAAGGCGGCTCCCACGGCTCTGCACAGTAAATCCAGATTGTTGCGATGATAACCGAGCCTGTGGGGGCCAATTAAAACCCTCGGGAGAGGGTGAATGACTTCAACCTGGCCTGGCACAGGGCAGGGAGGGGGTTGCACCGCGGGTGTTCAGGCTGTGACAGCCCTGAACGCCGTGTACAAAGGGAATTGGCAAGGGACACTGAGTCAGGGCCAGGGAAGGACTCGGGGCTGTGAGAGGCATTTTAAAAGGAGTTGGAAAATTCACAAGCAGCCAACAAGGTGACTGAAATACAGGAGGAGAACAGCAGGAGCGCTGCGTGCCGATGGACAGACACGAGGCGGGGGATCCGCGCCGAGGGTCTCTGACCGGGACCCGCTGCCCCCGCCTTCCCCGGGGCCGGACCCCCCATTCCCTCCCAGCCTGGGGCTGGACCCCCCCGTGCCCGGGTCCCTCTGTCTCCCTGATCAGACCCCCTGTCCCCCCCCTGTTCCCGTGTCCCTCTGTCCCCCAGGATCAGACCCCCTGTTCCCAGGGCCAGACCCCCTATCCCCCCCTGTTCCCGGGTCCCTCTGTCCCCCTGATCAGACCCCCTGCCCC
>WEKY01008187.1:1806881-1828929 GCA_013390045.1 Picathartes gymnocephalus
GCCCCCCCCGGGACCACCCTCGTCCCGCAGCGGCCGCGGCCCCACAGCGCCCTCGGGCGGCCGCAGGGCAGCGCTGCAGCGCCGAGCCCCCCGACGGCAGCAGCGCCGGTGAACGCAGAGAGAGCTCTTGCAGCGCGTTCTTCTGCAAAACCGCAAAAAAACCACCACCACCACCCGCCAAAGCTTGTGCTCGGAGCCATATTCCCGTGTTTTATTTGTCCGACTGCAATGAGCACCGTAATGTCATTAAAGCCTCTCGCAGGGAGCCTCGGGGTGGGTATTGCTGCTGCACCCTCTGGTGTCCCAGAGCCTCTGCCCCACTCCCGGCTCCATCGCCGCTGGCCGAGGCTGTGGGCGTGAGCTGCTGTTTGCCGATGGATACGCTCGGATTCAAGGCCAGAGCGAGTTTACAGCTGCAGTTTAAGAACCACTCTCAGTGGGGATTTGTGCCACGGAGATCACCCAGCAGTAGTGGCCACAAGAAAGGCCTTGGCCAGTGCTGTCATACCTGCAGGACACGCTTCAAGCATGGAGGGGAGCTCAGCCCGTGGACCAAAGTGCCACCTTTCCCCGTCGTGACCCAGGCTGTGTCACAGCTGTGTCCGTGGTCAGACAGCCTGGGCCCACTGCAGGACTGGGACGTGGCCAGCAAGGAATGCACTGGCCCAGGAAGGGTTTGGTTTAGGTCCTGTGCTCTTCCTGCCCAGCAGGAGGAATGGAGGTGTAAGAGAAAAGTATTGCTTAGCCCACTAGGAAGTCACGGGGCTGTCCTGGACAAAGGTTTCCAGAGCCCAACAGTCACACACAGTGCAACAAGTCCTCTGCTCCAAGCCACAGCAGAGATTCCCCACCTCTGCCTCATCCTTGCCACGTGCTCCAGCACCGGCCCCTCTGGTTTTCCCAAGCTCCTGGCTGGAAGTGGGCAAGGCAGCTGTGGTAGACAAGTACTGACTAGTAATTTTCCAAAAATATTCCTGGGCTTTGAGGTTCCCTCCCACTGAAGTGGGACCCAAGACCGCCCAGCCCCAGGTAACACCCAGCCCCAGGTCACCCAACGCACCATTTCAGAAATCTGCAAGGCTTTAATCAAACCCTACTTGAGGCCATTGTTACTTTCACGATTGCGCACATTCCTCCTTCCCAAAAGCACAAGTATCTTCATTAACACGCAAGGACAGGGTCAAGCTTCCCCCTTGCCGCGGCCAGGCAGTGTGAGCAGAGCCTCTGATGGGCATGGCCGGAAGAGCTGATCCCAGATGGCCGAGCAGGCAGCAGGGACCACTGCCAGGAGCCGAGTGACAGCTCGGATGTACCACGGAGCTTTTGCCGAGGCTCATCTCACGCAGTCACCTACAGCCAGGAGAGCTGGAGAGCTGAGATGGATAACAGGGCTGCGAGCTGGAATCGCTGTGGAGCACAAGGTCATGGCACAGAACTGGGGCTTGAAAAAGTCACCACTACTCTCCAACACATGCAAAGGCTGGAGCAACCCCAGGCGGGCTCCAGGTACTGTGGGAAGAGACATCACTGAAGTGACAGCACCCAGGAATGATTTGCAGTGCGGTCCAGTTACATCAAGTGGCAATAAAACCGTGAGCGGCTCTAGGACAGCAGTGCCCCGTTTGGTGAGATGAACAGTGGCTTTTAAAAAGATCACTAAATCCCATCAGTGCTACCTATACAAACCTCATTTATTTTAAAGGCTCCCATTAAAGCGCCTTTTATCCCTAGCAACAGGCAGCTTTAAATTGCAAATAACTTCTCAGATCAGTCAGCAACCATCTTCATTCCACTGGAGAGAGGGGGCGTGGCTCAGGCTGGCCCTTGGGGACAGGGTGTGTTGAGGTCTCTGGATGAGCGGGAATGCTGAGCAGCAGGATGATCCCGTGCCTTTGCCGTGCTGTGCGGGGCTCTCCGCTGAGCTGTGCAGGACTTCACCTTCCCGAGAGCTCTGGGGATCCGAAGCAGGTGTCACCTGCGGCGTGGCCGTGTCCCCGTGGGAGGGGTGTCCCCGTGGGAGGGGTGTCCCCGTGGGAGGTGGCTCAGGCATCCTCCTGGCTCGGGCTGTCGGGGTCGTGCAGGAGCGGCGTGGTCTCGGAGGAGGGGGGAGCTTTGCTTTGCCTGGCGGGGGGACTGGGACCCTTCTCGGCAGCGCTTCTCTGCAGGGGAGGGACAGAGGTCACAGCCTGGCCACCCCCGGCGGTGCCACCGCGTCCCCACCCCACCATGCACACCCCAAGGCTCTTCCAGTGGCCAAGGAGCCTTTTCTTAAACTGATTTTTGTGCCTCCTGCCCTACCAGAAGGAGGTTATTTCCATTCCTGCCCAGCACACCTGTAACACCCAGCCTGAAAAGCTGCGTGGAGGAGCTGTGGGACAATGTCCTGCCCAGCATCCGGGATGGAAGGGACAGGGACAGCCTGCTGAGGGACAGAAGAGCCTGGAGACCCCCAGGCACCAGCTGCAGCAGGCACAGGCAGCACTCAAGCCCAGGGTAATGGAAGGTGCAGCCTCTGGGGAAGGGTGGAAGCACCTTCTGGCACCAATAGCTCCTCCTCACCTGAACACTCACACTCACACCTACAGAACAGGTTCATCACCCTCAAAGCTGAGCAGAAGCCAGATATGCCTTCGAACAGACCACGTGGGCCCTGACCCTAAACCACGTGGGCCCTGACCCTAATTAATGCCAGAACCCCAGGAGGGAGCAGCAGGTGACAGAAGTCTGTCACTTCCTGCTGCTGGGGACAGAGACACCAACCTGCCCCTCACCCAGAGACTTCTGCTTGCTGGGGACGTGGATTGGGGTGTTGTGGAGGGACTGTAGGGCTTGTCTGGCCCTTTGACTATTTATTGCTCATGGCTGCTCCAGTGTGGGCACCAGTGACACCTGAAGGAACACCTTTTTGGGGCAGGGTGCTATTTGGTTGAAGGTTGGACTTGAGGATCTCGGAAATTTTCAGCCTCAATGAGTCAATGATTCTAAAAGTGTCTACAGACTTCAGGTGAAGGGATACAGGGCAAAAAAAGATGGTGAATATTCTAGGATCGCCTCCTCCAAGTTCAAGAATAATCCACCCTAACAAGCATCCCAAGCCAGGAAAAAATGCCATCAGGGCGACATGGATGAACCAGGAGCTGCTGGACAAGCACAGATGCAGAAAGGAAGCACATGGAAGGTGGGAGCAGGGGCAGGTAACCTGGCAGGAACACAGGGACACTCTCCCAGCATGCAGGGATGAAGGTAGGAAAGCCAAAACCCAACTGGAACTGAAGCCAGCCAAGGATGTCAGAGACAAGAGAGGCTTCTCTAAGTAGCCAGGTGACAAAAGGAAGAGGAGGGAACCATGCAGGCCTGAGGCTGAATGAGGCAGGGGACCCCGAAAACCAGGGGAAAGTCTGGAAAAAGGAAGATGCACCCTTGGTGGAAGAGGATGAGGTCAGAGAATACTTAAGGAACCTGGACATGCTCAAACCCATGGGCCCTGATGGGATGAGTGGGCTCACAGCAAGGCCAGTCCCTGTTGTCTTTGACCAGTCCTGGCCCAAAGACTCAAGGAAAGCAAATGTCACCTCTATCTTGAAAAAGATCAAGAAAGAAAGACCTCAGGAGCTACAGACCAGGCAGCCTCCCTTCATCCTCAGGAAAGTTATGGAGCAGCTAATTCTAGGAACCATTTCCAGGCACAGGAAGGACAATTAAATCATCAAGTGTAGTCACTGGGCTTCCCCAAGGGGAAATTGTACTTGATCCTCTATGATGAAATGACTGACTCAGTAGATGAGGGGAGAACAGTGGATTTTTGTCTACCTGGACTCCAGGCTTTTGACACCATCTCCCATAAAAACCTTACAGGGAAGGTGATGAAGCAGGGACAGGATGAGCAGGCAGTGAGGTGGGCTGAAAACTGGCTGAACAGCAGGCCCAGAGAGCTGAGCTGGAGGCCAGTAACCATCAGTGTACACCAGGGGTCAATTCTGGGTCCAGTCCTGTTTAATATCTTTATTAATGATCTGCAAAAACTGGGGGAGTGTCTGGGGCACCAGAGGGACCCTCAGCAGGCTGAGAAACGGCGTGGAAGGACCCTGGTGAGGTTCAACAAGAGGATGTACAAGGTGTTACGCTCAGGATGAACGACCCCACGCACCAGCACACACTAAAGTCACCCAGCTCTGCGGCAGAAAAGCACCTGAGGGTCTCAGGACACCGAGCTGAAGGGGAGCCAGCAGCCTGGCCAGGTAGCAAAGGCAGCCAGCTGATTCCTGGGATGCACTGGGAGCGTTGCCAGCAGGTCCTGGAGTGATCCTTCCCCTCTGCTCGTCACTGCACTGTGCTCAGTTCTGGCCCTCCCAGGACAAGAGAGATGCAGCTAACTGGGAAGAGTCCAGCAAAGGACCATGGAAGTGATTTTGGGACTGCACTGTCTCTTACGTGAGCAAAAGCTGAGAGAACTGGGATTGTTCAGCCTCAAAAAGAGAAGGCTCAGGGGGATTTCACCACTGTAAACAAATTTCTGAAGGGAGGGGCTAAGTACAGAGCCAGGCTCTTCTTGGTGGTGTCCAAGAGCAAAGGGGCACTTAAACACAGGGGATTCCATCTGGACATTAAGAAATACTTCTTTTTTTTTTTTTTTTCTTTCTTTTTTTCTGTGAAAACTGTAAAAACGGGATCAGGTTGCCCTGGGGAAATCTCCATCCCTGAAGACATTAAGAGACATCTGGACATGGTGCTGAGCTAGGTGGCTCTGCTTGAGCAGAGGGATTGTAATAGGTGAGCTCCAGAGGTCCCTTCAACCCCAACGACTCAGTGATTTTGTGTTCCTGCAATACAAACCCAGATATTTTATACATCAGAAATCCCCCTCCTGAAAACCTCTCTGCTGGGGCTCCCTGCATGCAGGGGAGAGGTGACACCCACCAGTGGACTGATCTCCCAAAAATGAGTTTTTACCCATTCAAAAAACTTACCTCTGCATCTCAAAAACTCAGATATGGGGGGAAAACAGGCCAGAAAAGTATTTCCTCACACCAGTCCTGCTTTTCCCCCTGATCCCTGCTGACATTATTAGGGCTGCAGATCAGGTACACCAGGAGAAAACAATAAGAGCAAGTGCTTGCAACCTGGTTAAGTGCCAGCATTAAGACATCTAAATTGCCCCGAATAGAGCCACGAGACAACACCATTCCATCAAAGCTTTGCCAGGAGGGCATGTCTGGGAGATGTGGACAGCAGAGGTTTCATCTGATTGGTTTTAAGTGAGGTTTAATTAGATCAGGATGAGAGGAAAGCGTTTTACCTTGTCAGGGTACCCACCTACAGTCTGGCTTCCCGCAACACCGTCCCCTTAACCGCAGGCAGCTTTTTGGCAGAGGTGGCCTGGTTTGCCTTATTACTGTCTGAGCTCTTTTTATTGCTACTCCAAAATAAAGAGCATTTTTCCTAGAAGACAATCAGTCTGGTTTATGGTGCACTCTGATATGAATTTCACGAGGGTTCCAATCGTTGGGAGGAGATTCAGGAAAAAAAAAAATCACTGTTTGACTAGGATCTAGTCATTAATGAAGATTTCGAAATTTAGATTGAACTAAGTCCTATTTGAGATTTTGTTCAGTGTCAAGCCAGTTTCAAAATGGTCTGTTTGCCTTCTCGAAGTGTCACCACGCAGACTTTAGGCCACAAAGGCAGAGCTGCAGTGTCTAGGGGTGCTTTACCCTTGTATACGTTACACGTTTTTTCAGAGCCGCGAGTCCAACAGATGCATTTCGAACTGGCTCCACTAGAAACTAGACTAAGATTTAAGTGCTTCACAGCACCTCATCTGCACTGCCTTCAGAGCACACACCGCTCCCTCCAGAAGCCAGAGGCACAGCAGACACCCGAGGGAGGAGCTGGGTTCAGGGAGACCTCCACGCTGGCAGACACACGTGCCCGTGTGGGCAATGTCCCCGCTCAGTGTCCCCTCTGCCACCGCCTGTGACTTCGGGAGGCAGAACTGTGCACCATTAAGCAATCAGGGCTAGATCAGCAACACTTCAATCAAATGAGGAACACACCTTGGCTGCAAATCGCTGTCTTCCAGTTTACGACCTCTTATCTACTCATTAGGTGGAGACGTTCATGCGGTGTTGCACAGCTTTCTTAGAGATTTGGAAGGCCATTGAGGCTTTTTAATCACTTTCCAGGTAGTCAGGCACTTCCTGCCGTTGATTTTTAGTTCTAACACTTCATGACTCTTTTGGCTGAGCACAGAAATGCAGCTGGCTTATGCCTGGGTTTGGGGTATTTCACAAGCAGATATTCAGCTGGCTTGAATGAGTTTAAAACCCAGCTTTTCTCCCTGACCCTTTCCAGCACGGCTAAATCTCTTTGATGCCAGGAATTAAGACTTACACAAAGCAGGGTGAGGAAATGCCAGCTCAGGGCTGCATAAGGTGTTAGAAATAGCTGCCCAGCCCTTTTTCAGAGCTGCTGGGGTCACGCAGCAGAGCCCAGCCTGTGTGCCAGCAACCACTCACACGTGCTGAAGGGGAGCAGGTCACCCCAGGACCATCCTGGGAGCACAGCAAGGGTTTGGTGGTGAGCTCTGGGCTCCACACTGGGGCCCAGCATCACTCCCACCCAGCATGGAGGAACAAGGGGATTTGGGATCATGTGTTTAAGTCACTTAAGTAATTGTAGACTTGATTAAAATCCAATTACGTGGTACTCCGAGAACGCTGGCGCTGTTAAGGTGGGCTTGCACGGGTGTTTCGGGAAGGGCAGTGACCAGCTGAGCAAAAGCAGCCCCTCACACAGCCTTCCCCTCAGCAGCCCTTATCCCAAAGGGATAAAAGGCACTGCCTTTTATCCCCACAAGCAGCCTCTTCACCTCTGCAGCTTTAGAGCCAGCCTAGGCCACCTGACTGCAGTGCAAAGCTGAATCAGCCTCCTCTGATACAGGCTTGGGGTAAGGAGTTACATCTCTACTCGGAGAACTAAAGCTTGTAGAGAGCTTAGTGTTACCAGATCACTGCAGAGACAGAGCCACACATCTCCATGGAGTGTTTTGGCTGTTTTCTATTCAGTCCTGACAGCTGAGCTCAGCCTCGCCCCACTGCCTGCCCCACGGCCCAGCTGCCAGCAGGCTTCAAAGGTCTTCACTCCTCAGCAAGCCCAGATCCACAAAGGCTCCGAGGGTTTCGCTTTCAGAGCTCTTTGGAGCAGTTTGCACAGGAAGCCAAGAGCGTTTCAAGGAAATACAGAACCTATGCTGGGCTGAGAAGCAGCCACAGTGCAAGAACACAGCAACTGCATTTCACTTAACAGGCTGTGTTCAGACAGCTCCATCCTCTGGAGAAGGCTCTGCTCTGACTGGAAAAATGCTGGCACCCTGCAGAGAGGCAGATCTGTGCAACGGCACAGACCTGCTGCTGCCTTCTGCAGCAGAGGCTGGATTAATAAACTAGGATTGTTCCTTCATTAGCTGGGTGAGCTGAGAAATACCTCCTCCTCCAGGAAGCCACTTCCATCGCTGCTGTGCACCAAGAAAGCCAGAAATGCTTCGTGCTATCAATTTGCAGCCCAATTTCTAGATGGCTAAGGAAGTCCTGCTGCTGTCTGCTGGCACCTGGCACCATCAGGAGATTGCTGGTGGCATCAGCCAATGTTTCCTCGGACGTGTTAGATTGTCAGCCCAAACTACAGCGTCTGATTGAGTCTGATTTGACTGACAGCGCTTCCCACCAGGCATCTGCAGGTCCTTACCTTACTCATTGCCATGAGCACAGCTGCTGAGATAATGAGGGGGACACTCAGCCCCAAGAAGATGTACTGCAGGTAGTCCAGCACGGTCGGGAGCAGCACCAGGTTGTTGTAAAACTGCTTTAGGACTGAGCCTTCGATGGATCCGCTCTGCTCAAAAAAGCAGAGTTGTCAGTGGCATTTCCCTCCTGCCCAGGGCTGAGGCAGCTGAATGACTCCCTTCCCGCCACCTCCCACCATAAATTAGGGAATTTATGCAACATTCAGTCAGGTTAGAAGCTTGTACTGAATCGCTGGAGTCAGCTGGACATGCACCCACAGCTGGAAGCTGCACTCCCTGGCCCACATGAGGACAGGGATGCTGGCAGCTCTGTCCAGGGCCCTATTTAACCCCACATCTAGGGCAGAGCCAGAGATTTACCCAGTATAGTGCAGGGTTTGTTCAGCTCAGAGGGATTAATGGCATAGCCAAGTATTGAAAAGCCTTCTGTTGGTGCTTAATTAGTCTGGCTGGCTTAAAGCTTTATCCAAAGCAGAGTTTCCCCAGCACTGGGTGATGGGGAAGCAGGGGAGGCTCTGCAGAATCAGGCTGAGGAAGGCAGCTCACCTCTGCAAACCACAGCAATGGCAGGACCACTGGCTTAATCTGCCCTGTTTGACTGGGGGGGAAGAAAATTAAAAAAAAAAAAAAAGAAAAGAAACACACACTTAGGTTTATGGTTGATCAGGTCATAATTAGCACCATAATTGCTCCTAAGGGGACATGTCTGACAGACTGACAGAGGCCAGGAAACCAGCACGAGGAGGTGGCAATCCCTGCTGCTCCAGTGAGCTGCTCCCACTTTGGGGGGCCAGCTCCAACCTGAGCTTTTCAGGCAAGAGCAGAGCTCATGTTTCCATGGGGGCTTAGGTGCCCGAGGACAGCAGTAAGGGCCATCCCAAAGCTGAGCTGCAGGGAGATGAAACTCTCTGAGCCAGAATGCCAAAGTCCATGTCCCACTCACCTGGGTGGCACCACGGGGGCTCTCTGCAGGTGTTTGCCCCTCAGCCCAAGCAGCAAGAGCACACTGTCACCCCTTGTTGGTATTTAACACCTGGCACCACACAGTTTGGTTACAGAGAGCTCGTGTTTGCCTTCGCAGAGCTGGAAGTGTCTTTTGGACACAGGATGCACTCTCTACCCTGCAGGCAGAGGGGGTTTTGCCTCTCCACAGTGCAGGTAACTCCTGAGAGGCAGCACAGTGTAGGTGAACAGCTCCTGCCTCACCAGGAGGGACAGTCCATCCCTCAGCTGTCCTCTCAGGGACAGGGAGCTGAGCAAACAGGCTCAGCCACTCTGCACTGCTAAAGGATGGAGCTTGTGGGCACTGCAATGGCTGATGGTTCAGCAGGAGCCAGCTCCAGCAACAGGACAACTGGGGATAGCAAAGCTGCTTCATCTTCGGGGAGAGCAAACCCTGCAGCAAGCTCAGCATCAGCAGAACTCCCTGCTCAGGGAAGGCACAGGGACATTTCTGGAAGGTGACCACTCACCTTATACCAGGCACCCGCTTGATGTACAGGTTCAGCTGGAGCTTGATGGAGCAATTCATGGGGATGCCTGTCATCTGCAGAGAATGACAACAACAAACTCATCAGTAACCTCCAAGTGACTTCCTAGGGACCAACAGACCCCGTCCAGCAACACTCCAAGAGCACAAAAACATCACACTTCCAATCTGGTCTTGTTGGCACCCATTAAGACGTTGGTTTCTCATGACTCTGCAGTTTTGCAACACATTTTTTACAAGCAGAGAGTTTTTGTTGGACTGTCCCTGTTTGTAGTCAGCAGCCTGCAGCTAGATAAGAACATAGTTAACTGCACTGTTATCAGGAGATGTTTGATACTGTAATAAACTTAATTAGATTTTCATAACTGCGACAAGAAAAGCAGTCAGAACCCAATGTCTAGATAAGACACACAGTTTACCTTACCTCAAGAGGGAAATCGCTTTTTTTGTTTTTGCTTGAGCAAACATCACAGAACATTTGGAAAAACTGACCAGGCACAACAGAGGCTGTGGGTGGAAAATCCCAAAGCCCTTTTCCCATCGGCAGATGGGACAGTGATGCCTCAGGACACCCCAAATGACCCCCCCCCCCCCCCCAAGCGGGGGCNNCCCCCCCCCCCCTCCCCGGAGTGGTGACTTCACCCTCACTCTGCAGGTACCTGAGGGGTGTAACACAGCAGCAGCCCAGTGCAAAAGCAGCCGGTTCCAGATGGGCAGGTGGAGAGAGTGGAAGAAGCCAGCCCAAAAACGGAGGTGCCAGCTTGAGCCGCAGCGTGGGCTTCAGGCTTTGCCAGGCAGTTCTCATGGCAATGTGCATTTGCAGATTTGGGGCAGAGCTGGGCTGCTGCCAGATACACCTCCTGGTGTTACAGGCCTGAGTCAGTGGAAAGAACTTCACTGTGCTTATCGAAACAATTACGTTTATAATTAGTTCTGCAATTCTCCAGAAGCCAGGCTAATTATTCAATTAGTTTATGGCTTTGACATTTTTATCTGCACATGTGCTCGCCAGTCTTTGCCCTATGGAACCTGCTCAAATCAGTGCCACGAGAGCAGACTGGTGCCACCTCTCAGCTGATGGCAGGGTCCCTCCCCCCATGCTGGGCTGGTCCCTGGGGTGAGGGGAGGGCCCTGGTGGGCTCACTCACGGGGTGCACATCGAGGAACAGCCCGTGCTGGTCCTTGCTGGGGTGCAGGCCTTCGACTGCATTCACCAGGGATGGGTCAGCGTTGTAGAAGTGAGGGTGGGAAATGAACATTGGTGCATCTGCATGAGAGTAGAGACATCTTAAGCTCCTCCACACCCATCTAAGAGCTTTTTTTTGTGGTTTTCAAGCCCTTGCAGTACCTGTTCTGAACAGGCTTTTATATTTTCTCCTCCCAACCAGCAAGTTCCTTCCCTCCCTGCAGGTTATCCCGTTGCTCTGGGAGGGTTGAGGACCAGCCACCCTCTCCCACCATGCCCCACACACAGTGCAGGGGTAATTCCCTGTTCCCAGAGACAAGTTAGGACACCCAGCCTGGCCTGCAGCTCCTGCATGACACACACTCAGCGTCCCAAGTTAACATTTAATTTGGCAGTTGTGTGTGCTGCCTCTTCCTCGTTCCCACCACCAGCCCAGGGGATGTAACACTCCCCCTGTATCCTTGGGCATTCCCACAAATGCCAGGCTCTCACAGAGCTGGGGAACTGAAGGAACTTTAGGCACAAGGGTTTTCCCTCTTTGCTGAGAGGCCTGTGGGAGTGCAAACAGAGCCCAGCTGTACTTTTCAGCATCCCAGCAGGCACTGGAGCCGATTTTCAGGACAGCCAAGCTTGTCCTGCACCTCAGATTTAATACAGGTCCATTAAGGAGAGCCAGGGCGGGGGAAAAAGGACTTACTGAGCCTACAGGTGCTGACGTTCTGGATGCCAGACTGCATGCAGGGGCAGAAGCCCTCGTTGGGTGGGTAGTCTGAGCCGTTGGCAAAGAGGGTTTTGGGTGCCACGAAGCGATAGGTGGGCACACCCTTGAACTTCCTAGACTGCTCGTACACCAGTGTCATGGATCTGGAAGGGTTTCAGTGGAGAAGGATCAGGATTAGCCAAGAGGTTTCCCAGCCCAGAAGTGGGTTCTTATCTTGGCTGGATAAGATGCAGTTGCAATGTAACTTAGACTTTGAGATCAAGATAAACCCTCAGAGCAGTGCTTTGGATGGGGAATAAACATTTAAGCCTTTTGCTTTCCATGTTTTAAGCACATCTAAAGGGTTGGTCAGGACTAGTTAGGGAGAGAAACCACAGGCTTATAGGTCTGTTTGTTATATCCAGGTGAGATTTGTTTAAAGGCACATAGTAACCCCCAGGGCTGCTCTCCAAGAGATAACACCCACTTCGTGCAAGCCGTGCCTCCGAGGTGCTCCGTTTACAGAGCATGGCCACTGGATGAATCTCTTCCACAGGCCAACTCCAGCAAACAGGCTGCCAGGGGAGCGGAAAGTTTCCCTAGGTGACGCAGCAAGATTTTTCTCTTGCCACAAGAGGCTGTTGATGTTGTGCTCGGATATTGCTACCAGCTGGCCAGGATCGATGCAGGTTTCCAGCACAAAAGTTTGCTCCCTTCACACTGGAGCGAGGTTTGCAGGGATCAGAGAACCACAGGATGGGTAAAGTAGGGCACAGAGGGCACCCAGGACAGCCCAGGCAGGTTAAGGGGATGGTCACTCCTGCAGATGCTGGGACCAAGGATGGGGATTCAGGGCACGCTCCGCTCATGTGCCTCTCTTGGCTCTGCTCCCCCTCCAGCAGGGAGGCAGATGTTGCTGTAGCACATCTGCAGGATAAAACCTTGGGAGCTGCATCTCAGCTGCACTCCACATGCACAGAGCACAGGAGGTGGGCCCTGCCTGTCCTGCAGCAAGGCAGAAATGCTCTCCCAGCTGATGTTTGTGACTCTGGGTGAGGCTCAGGCAGAGGTTTTGGGGAGAAGACACAGCACTGTCGGATGAGCTGAGCCACTTCCCCACAGTTCTGTGTGGCAGGAACCTCCTGTGTCAACAAGAAAGCAAGCTTGGTTTCCTCCCCTTCACTGGAAGCATGCCCTGTTCCAGGGGATTCTGCAGTTTTACAGGAACGGGTCTGTGTTTAAACCTCAGTTACAGGCAAACTTCCCTGTAAATTCCTGGCTCTGGGTCACTTTGGTGTTTGCTGATGCCCCTGGTGTAGAGGAATCCCTGTGCTGTTGCTGGGCTCAGCTGTCTGTTTGTTCACTGAAGAGGTCATTGTTCTCTATTCAACGTGAGCACTTGCTTGTTTTGCAGCACTATCTACAAAGCCCCAATTATCATTATCTTCCCCAAGCTAAGGACAGGGGTTTTGTGCCTGCTTCCCCTCCTTCCAGCCTCAGGCACAGGCACACAGGCCAGCTCTCTGGGGTACTTTAACCCCTGTGTGATCAGCTAAGCTCAGGGTGTCTTATACAAGCGGGGGGGGGGGAAGAAAAAAAAAAAAGAAAAAAAAGAAAAAAAAAGAAGAAAGAGCCTGGAAATGGTGGCACGAGTTTCCTCCATTACATAATTTCTCCAAGGGTTTATGCAGCTGCAAGAGTTCTGCATTACAGTTGCATTTCTCTCTGACAACCCTTACTTCTCCTTCTCACTGCCCACATCTTATCTACCTTAGATAAACCACATCTGGTTATTCTGCGCTGATTAAACACGGGCAAGTTGGACTTCTCCAGTGACCTGGAAGGTATTTATGGACAGCACAAGCTGCTGATAATCGGACAACTATGCCATTTGCAAAGCTCAGATACTGCAACCCCGAACCGCAGCTGAACTTTAGCTGCAGAAACAGATCCTGAGCCCTCTGTGGCACTGCGTGTGCAGGATGGGTGCAGCACGTCCCGCCACCTGCCTGGGGACAGCTGTGGCCTCACCTGCAGGCGTCGGGGCTGTAGAACTCCAGGGAGGTGGGGGACATGTATGGGGGCCACATCTCCCCTGCTGTCCCATTGATCATGTTGCACTGGCTGCTCCGCCAGTAGTTCACCTGTGGGGAGAGTGTGGAGAGAAGAACTCAGCTCAGGAGGAGCTTGCTGGAGTCAGCTGTCACCCCTGCATGGAATGTCCACTCCCTCACGCTGCTTCCACAACGGCATCAAAGATTTTTCCCCATCTTAAGCATGTTTTCCAGCCTCCACGATTCTCTGAGCCAAACATTCACCCAATTAATGGACAAGACCCACCTGTCCCCAGTGGCTGATCTCTAGATTCAGTTGATTTTAGTTAGGAGCAAATTCCTAACTAAAGGAAGTAAAATACCCTTTAACAAGAGGATTTAACACCTTCAACACAGGCCACAGGAGCCTGAGACTTCAACCACTAGAGGCTCCAACAGCACTGCAAGGGAGTGCAAGTGAAACCCACCAGGAGATGAGTTGAATGCTTCCTGAAAGGCCCCTTCCCATATAGCTGCTTCCTGGCAACTTGCTAGAACAGAAGTTGCAGCACTTGAAGTCCTGTAGAAACCTGTCTTCAAACCTGACCCAAACACAACAGCACCCAGAGCTTTCAGCTCACCCTGCTTTAAATCAGGCATTGCCCCATCACCCAAGGTTTGCTGCCAGACACTCACTCACCTTCTTCAGCCCGTTCCACGAATCCACCATGTGAACCTGACTGATGTCGTTCATGCCTGTGTTTACTGTGAACAGTCCTGAGTTGGAGTTGTTAAACTGCAGGGGGAAGGAATGACTCTTTAATCTGCTGCACACAGCAAGACTGCGACACAATCCTGACTCTGGGTGCTCCATCAGCTCCTGGGGTGCCTCACACCCTGTCAGCTACTCAGCTTCTGCTCAGCTGAGTGTCTGAGCTATCCCCAAGATCAGTACTGCTGTGATTTTAGCACTCCCAACCAACACTATACTTACGTCTATGAATAATCCAAACTTCCCCTTGAAAGGGATCAGGCCAGGAACAATCATGTTTATGGCATCTATAAGGGGGTCTTCATAGCCCCACATGATCTCCCCCACCGTCCTGTTCATGAATGCCTTCTGCTTCAGGCCAGACAGGGCTGCACTCAGTAACACCTTCAGGAAGTCTGGCAGTTTTTCCATCATCACAGCTGCTCCCTGGGAAAGAAAACAAAGCTCTGCAATGACAGCCCCATCTTTACCAGAGAGAAAGCATTTTTGGTGCTAACTAAAATCACTCTGGTGCTCCCATCTATGGCCCTAGAGGAGTCCTCTGGACAGACTGAGCTCTTCATTTATTCCCAGTTGAGGGCTCACAGGCTCGGTTTCCCCACAGGATGCTCAGATGAGGTTGCAGACTCAAGCCCAGCTGCTCTGTCAGCCCCTCTGCACACTCCAGTTTTGGAACAGCAGCAGCCTAACAGAACAACTAACACCCAGAAAGCAGAAAATTGAGTTTTATAAGCTAAACCACCTCATTGCTTGATCAGCCCTAGGGCCTACAATAAAGTGATTCAGTAATTCAGTGCTGGATATCACCGCTCTCCCCGCAAGCTCAGAAGGTGGAACCCATCCAGGCAACAAGAACTCACCATCATCAGAATGTTTGGCACAACAATGTAGTCGTCCTCGGTGCCATTGGACAGGTGTGGCTGGAAGAAAAGGTTCCGGTACTCCAGGTAGGAAACGGTGTCGTTGTCATTGAACGTGATATTTGTTTTATACCTGTACTCCCTGCAAAGAGATGGGAGATCATGGGAACCTTCCCTAGGTAGAGCCTCTGCAGCCAGTGGAGCAAGAATGGGCTGCACAGGCCTGGGCTTGCTGCTGCAAGAGACCAAACCCCAGCCAGGAGCCACGGGGCAGCTGGGGAGGCAGCGTGGGAACAGAGAGAAACCTCACACCCCAGCCAGGGTCAGGGGCTGGCACCAGGAGAGGGCACAACCAGGAGCCAGGCATCCCCAACAGGCTGGACTCTTGCAGACACAAAGTGTTTCTTCCCAACTCAATACCCAAGGAATTTAAGACAAAAAAGTGGGAATCTCCTCTGTTGCTTCACCTACAGCCACTGGAAAGGCCAGCCACATCAGAGAGGTGACCAGATACGCAGAGCCAGAGCAACCCACACACCAAAACAAACCAAAACCAGGAGAGAACCAGCCAAGATGTTCCACCAGTGAGCCCACACGGATTTGCTCCCAAGCTCCCTGATGGGTTCAGGGCAGCCTGATCCTCCCCACAGCATCGTGGCCCTTCTGCTCCCCAGGGTTTCAGGGCATCCACATCCTGCACACTGCCCAGTGCTGCTGGACTCCAGCCCAGCCCACGGGGGCAGCCCCAGGCTCGGGGAGGCTGCAGAGCTCTGCAGCAGCGCGAGGCTGTCCCCAGCATCACGAACCTGCTGCTGCTCCTGCAGGAGCTGAAGCTCAACTCACCGGCAAAAAACAAAGTCCTTCACTGTGGAGCCTCTGTTTTACAGCCCACACTAGGGAAGGGCACTAATCTTGCTCAGCAGGAACACAAGGACACTAATAACCTTTGCCCCTTTGTTTATTCTTATTTACGGCAAGCGAAGCTTTTCCCCAGGCCGAGCGAGCGACGCGATGGCAACATACAGAACCCACACGGGGGGACCTGGCGAGGCCAGGGCAAACCAGGGCACAGACATCCTGCAAGCACCCCCCACGCTGCTCAAACAGCTTTGGATTAACCAGTAATCTTCCCACATGAGCTTGCTTAGGCTGCTGGTTTAACCACATCAGTGTAGGCACTAATGTATTGAAGATCACTGCTTACGGCGGAGTTCACATGCTCAACTCAGCATCAAGCACTGCTTCCTCCTTCAGGTGCTGAGCAGCACCTGGGGCTTCAGCCACCATTCTGAGCCATGGCAAACAGACCCAGCCCTGCTGTGTGTGGGTCTGACCCAGAGTTAGTGCTCCACGCTGCTTCCCATGACCACAGCACTCATGTTGGGCACGTTCTGGGTCTCACGTTAGGTAAGGACTTAGGCTGACCCATCAAGTTTGATACAGAGGCGACTCCAGCTCAAGAGCTGGGCTCTTAAATGAACAATGAAGATAAAAGAAGTGCAGTCTGAAGACAGGGTCACCCACCACCACACCACCACTCCTCATAGCCATGTTTGGACTGTATCAGCGCAGGTCTGCCTGCCCAAGAAAAAGGATTGAGCTCCACAGCTCCGGGGAGCACCCACCAATCTCAGCGGCCAGAGGTCCTACGTGTGTCTTTAGCAAGATCAGAGCAATCAGAGCACATTTGGGTCACCTTAAAACCTCTCCCCAAGCCTGCTGATGGCATGTCCTCCTGCCAGAGGAGCCAGCAGCAGCCTGGCAGGCAGCACAGTGCCCAGCTGGATCACAAGTGGCACCTGACCTGTACACGTAGGGTCCCCGCTGGCTCAGCACCGGCTTCGCTCCCTCCAGGACCTGCTTGGGGTTCAGCACCTCGAAGAAATGCACTGACAAGTAGAAAGGAACAGGGATGTCTTTCCACATTTGGAAGGAGATGCTGCTGGGGTCGATCCTGACGTTCTGTAAGGGAAGAAATAAGGAGAGAGGACTTTTGGGCTCTGTGGATGCAGATGACACATCCTCAGCTCAAAGCCAGGCACAGCTGAAGGTGGCAGGTACAACAGAAGCTCTCCAGAGGATCCGGGTGTGTTTGGCAGACTGAAACCAAGCTAAATCTACAGTGAGACTTCCTGTGTGTGCAGAAGCATCAAGTTTATGCCACAGGATGTCTGCTGGCTTATTTATTCAGGCTTAACTCTTCTAATTCTGCCCACAGGGTTTCCGTGTGTTCTGATGTGCTGGAGCCTTGGCTCTGAATTATTCATTGCTCTGCATGTTCTACTTGTCTGGCTGAAACAACCCTGTCCCAAAGGCCTTCTTTGCTCACAGGTTTGGCAGCTCCACATAGCTAAAAGCAAGCAAGGAGAAGAAGTGGCAGAGTTATCTCCACACCTGTTTGGGTACCAGCAGGGAGAGCCCCCTAGATTCCCAAAAAAAAAAAAAAAAAAAAAAAAAAAAAGATGGAGAACTGGGACGGCAACCCCTCTGTCTCCCAAGAGCACAGCACAGGACACCTCTGCCTCCTCTCAGCTGCCAGCCTGCACTGACTCACAGCTGATAATGAGGCAGGTCAAAGGCAAGGCACAGTGCTGTTCCCATATCACTGTCCTGAGTGCTGGGAAATGCCTGCAGGAGCTCAGAGACAACTTAAGCCCTCCTCAGTTCAGGAGCTGGCACATGGGCACATCTGCCTGCACTCCCTCCCTGCCTGCGGGGGGCTGCAGCAGGGGCAAGAGCTTGTTCCTTCTTGAACGTTTACCTTGGATGTGTTCCACACCACAACCTCTTCTTCTGCCAGCACAAATCCTTGCCCCTGCTCAGGTAACCCAGCCAGCTCATGGGAGTGGGCTTGACCCACCAACAGGAGGAGGGATGTGGGCTTTGTGCTGGAGCAGCTCAGCAGCCCCTGCTCTGCAGCAGCTCCATCTGACTGGGCACGTATTTGCTGGCACAGGCAGCTGAGGTGGAGGTCTGCCAGAGGTTTCCCCGCACCACCTCACCTTCCTTGAGGCACTTCATGGCGAGGCTGAGCTACCTGTGAGCAGCAAAGCCCCTCATCTAAGCCCTACCCCTGGGCAGACATCTCCACAGTGCTGTGTGACCCATCCCAGCTGGCAAACCCTTCTTCTCCCTGCCACTTCCATGCCCATGTGCTGCTCTAATTTTGCCAGCTTCCAGGATTTCATGGCAGAGAAGCAGTAATAGGGCAGATTTTTATTTAGTCTGCTTTACAACCCTGATTCCTGAGTGTTGAATCGATTATGATGGAGAACATCTCATTTCCTTTAATTGCTTGCTCTGTCTTGCACTCCCTTGATCACCTGTTGCATATGCATTTATTTTTGTAATAAGTACCCAGTCAGATGGAGCTACATCCCAGCTGCCTTTCCCAGCTCCCTCCCACCTGGCCACAGCAGCTCAAGGTACTCCACAGGTGCTGCTAAAACCCCCATAACAGGCAGCCTTAAAAATAAGCCACTTTTAGGTCAAAACAAACATGGCCATATCTCTGAAATAAAAAACAGAGTATTTGTCAACTAAATGGGTTGCAAAGGTTCATTGAGATGTTTGACCCCTCCTGACCAGGCTGATCTTTGTCCCAGAGGAACTGAAAGGAACTGGTTACTGCCCATCTGCTCCACCACAGCATCCAAATCCTGCTTCTCTCTGCTCAGTAAAACCGAGAGATGAGGTTTCCCCTGCAGACTGGGAGGAGCAGGCAAGCTGGGTGTCATCAGACCTCACCCTCCATCCTCCTCCTCACCCTGCTGCCTCAGCAGGGATGGTGCTGTCACCTGCTGCCAGCTCCTGCCACCCAGGACAGCACCGCAGGTCCCCAGAGGAGCAGCCATGGGTGCCAGGGGGATGAGCTGATGCAGCCTCACTGTGTGCAACCTCATCCCTTTAGGCAAGTCTGTGCCATTCCAGATGCTTCCAGAAAAGGAAAAGCCCCAGGTTCTGCAGGGCCAACCCCACAGGCAGCCCAGTGCACACGGGGCAGGAGACAGGCTCCCAGCTCACTGCTTCCCGTGTCTTTTCCTGCAGATTTCACCCACAGGTATCCTTGAAACAACCACCTCTCTGTAACTAAGTGCTTTTCCATCAGGATACACCATCCTGACAGAGCTCAGGCACCCAGGATGGGCAAACCAGCCTTCACCTGCCCAACCCCAGCCCTTCAAGCTCCTCTTACCCACACTACTCTGAAGACCAACCCAGGAGTTTCAGTAAGGGTCTGAATATTTCTCATCACCCATCATCACTCAGTTATTAGGCTTAATGTGAAATGGAAAAAAAAAAGTGAGCTCAGGGCAATTCTGTATCATGTTGAAGATGTGGAGACCAAGGGCTTGAGGTGAAAGGAGGAGAAACAAGGGTTGATCTTTTCCTCATCTTCTGTTCTCATTGCAAATTACTAGGACTTAGCTAATTAGGTTGAAAGAATCAGGATTAGCTAAAAAGAGGGCAGAAAGGTTTTTGAACAAAAAAAAAAAAAAAAAAGTTAATTTCTGTTCTGCAGGGGCCATTCAGCCTTTTATTTGCAGGTACCAGTTCCTGATGTCCTGAAACCGAACAAAGATTTTCTACTGTTTAATCTACAGGACTGTCTGGCTCTGCCCAGCCAGCAGCACTTCCAAGTGGTATGTTTAAGTAGGTCATTTTCGGCAGAGACTTTGCGCCACACCCAACACCAGCCACTGGCTATGAGGTGTTTGTTCACCTCTTTCATCAGAAGCAAATTTTCAGGGGTTGACCCGGGTAGGTGGAAGTTTGGAGAAAGGCCAAGGCAGGGAGCACATCTGCTTTGGACAGGGAGAAAAAGGTCTGGCTAAATGTGGGGATGAGCTCGACATTACAGCAGGATAACAGCTGTCCCAGCAGCAGGGACACCAATGCTGGTTCCTAAAAATGTGCAGCAGTTACTCAACAGACCAACAACTCCATCCACAGCCCCACATTTTGGGGGACAAACCCTCTTCGGCCCCAGGACCGCTCCTGTGGATAAAAGAGGTCTTCAGAGGAGCAACTCTTCACGCTTTCAGTCTGGGAGAGAGGATAACTCGGAGGCTGCTCCATGCACAAGGCTTCTCTGGAGCGCTCCTGCACATCATCCTCTTTCCAGCTGGGAAAGCATCTCACCAGAGCACGTGTGAGCCCGGCAGTCTGCTCATCTATTGACGAGAGGAATAGCTGCTGCAAGTAGAGGCAGGCAGGAAAGAAGGACTTGCTGGTGCTCAGGGTGATGCTCTGCCAAGCCCTGCATCCCCGGCCAATTCCACTGATGCAAAGAGCCCTCGCTAACCAGGGGCGGCCAAATTTGCTGTCACCAAGGCTGAGACACCCCAAGCCCGCATTTTCCCAGAGTAAGAAGAGCCCGAGGCTGCCGGGAGCTGCAGCAGCGACACCGCCACCTCCAGCGCTCGGCTCTCCGGACCGCACACCAGCCCGCAGCCCCGGCTCCAGCTCCGAGCGCACCGCGCCGAGCCCCGCACCACACACGGGCTCCACCGACCCCGCAGCGCGTCCCTCAGCGAGCCCCCGCCCCGCCGGGCCCCGCTGACCTTGATGACCTGCTGCCTGATGACGAGCGGCCCCAGGAGCAGCAGGCAGCCCCCCAGGAGCGCGCAGGCCACCCCGGCCAGCCCCAGCCCCACGGACAGCCGGCGCCGGGCCACGGCCATGGCGGGGCGGAGCGGAACCGGAGCGGGTCCGGAAGCGAGTCCCGCCGCCGCCGCCGCCGCTGCTTTATGGCCCCGCGGCCCGGCTCGGCCCGGCCGAGGGGGCGGGGCCAAGATGGGGTAGGCGGGGCTCCCGGTGGAAAACCACGCCCTCCGGCACGCCCCCTCGGCGCCCCGGGAAAGGGAAGCGGAGCGTGGTGTCAATACGGACACGTGAGAAAGAAAAGAGATAAACCGATAAAATATCGCTCAGTCAAGCAGCTGTAGAATAAAATGGGCTTAGGTTGGAGGGGACCGTCAAGATCATCTCGTTCCACGCCCTGCAATGGCAGGGATACCTTACACTGTCCCAGGCTGCTCCAAGCTCTGTCCAACCTGGCCTCGGGCACTTCCAGGGGTCCAGGGGCAGCCACAGTTTCTCTGGCAAATCTGTTCCAGTGCCCCACGGTAAAGATTTTTTTCCTAATATCTAATTGAAATCTATTTTTTTTTCAGTTTGAAGCCATTCCTCCTTGTTTTGTCATAACACGCTAGACAAAAAAGATACAAACGTATTTATATTCGTGTGTATATATGTATATGTCTTGCCTGAGGAGTAAACAACCATCACCCATTAACCTGCATGTTTTTCCATTTAACCCAATTCTGCTTTTCCAAGGAATTGGGTCTTTTGTTTATCTGGTGCATCTGAATGTGGCCCTGAATAAAAGCCCTGTTGAGACTCATCCCCAGAAGCATCTAGAAGGCAGCAGAAAACAAAGAGTCCAGATTGTGAGAGCCTGTTTTAAATCAATCATGGGCAACATCCCGTTGTCCCAGCTGAGCTGGGACATCTGGAAACTGGAGTGCTTCCACCTGCCACACACTGTCCTGCATGATGACAGGAGACACAATCTCATGGCTGCCAACAGGCAGGGCCCAGCACAGCACAGGACCTGCCTCTTGCCACGGCCTCCACCTCGGTGCAACATTTGCATCTTTACACTTAATCGTGTCTTTTTTTCCTTCTAAACATTTCACCCTGCTAGTTGCCCCTGTTTAATTACCAGATCAATTAACCAGTGTCTTTGTTCAATCCCGGTCTCTGCTATGGGACGTGCCTCCCCTCCCAGCAGCAATGCCTTCAGAACAGCACAATGTAGGCGTTGTGTGTTCCTTTACTTTTTAAAACATTTTGTTACTGAGAAATGCTGTGAAATGAATTTTTCTTCAAATCCCACTAAACCCCAGTAAAATCCAGGAGATTCCCCGAGGCGCTATGGAACAATGTGCCCGTGAGAAGATCTCCGGGAACAGCATGTTCTGCCATGGTTACAACAAAAGACAACCTTCAAGTTTACAAAAAGTTTTGCTGTACTCATCAAATTTTGCTGTTCTGTGGTTGATCCCACCCCAGCTGTGGTCTCTGCTCATGGGTTCTGTCTCTGAAGTGTTGGCACTGCTGCTGTGAGCCTTGAGGTTCCTCAAACCCAGCAAAGCAACCTGTAGAGGTCACAGAACCATAGAATGCCCTGAGCTGGAAGGGA
>WEKY01008188.1:0-34517 GCA_013390045.1 Picathartes gymnocephalus
GAAAGATCTGGTCTTCATTTTTGAAAACAAGATGTTTTCCAGAAAAAAACGCCTGTTCTGATGACATATTTATTAAAATGCATTCACTCAACCTCAGAAACGAAAAGTGCAATTAGAAAACATGACTTCCTGTTAAACTTTGTTTTAATAGTCTTTTCTGCTCAGTCAGTATTACAGATTAAATTCCTTCATTTTTAACAAACACACTAGAAGCCACAAAATGCAGAAAACACATACCCAGAGTATGGTACTTTTAGAAAAGATTATTATGCAATATTTAAGAGTCTGTACAGCTCCCCTCTATTCTAGCACGGCAATGAGTGTGAAGATGCTGTTGAATCAGGTGTCCATCCCAGGGGCAGGAGTGGTGTCTGTGAGGAGAGGCCAGGGCTGCCCAAGGCTGGATAAATCCAGCTCCACTGCACCCACCTCGGGACACAGCTGAGACCTTCTGCCATCTGGTGGTGCCCTTGGGAGACCATATTTAAGGATGGGCCAAGCACCTCCAACCCCCACATCCAAGATGCTGGATGGAGAGAGGAGAAGGGAACGAAGTGTTTCATGTCTGTCCTGCATCCCGACTGCAAAGCTTATCGTTCCAGAACTGAGAAGTGAAATGCTGTTGGTTTTGGTTTGTTTTTAACATGCACTGCTGTCCCTTTTCAGAAGGCCGTCCTATTGAATGAATGTTACTACTGAGGTAAATGGAAAGAACGCTGCTATTGCAGAGTTTCCTACTGATCCAATCTAAGCTGTGTCTTGTAAAACACATCTTCCAGAAAACCCTTTTGCCTAGTTCTAATGTGGAGATATAGAACACTCATGCTTCATCTGTGACACAATCCATTCATACTACCCAATAATCAATCACTTGCCATTTAAAAACATATATATATTATGCTCAATACCCATTCTCTGATTCTAGATGTCAAATATCTGCTTTCTATGACTTCTTCTGTTAATTTAAAAGCCTTTTAATAGTCGACAGTCCATACATATGAAGGCAATTTCAATTATCTATTGAAAAAATAGGCAGGGAGTCTGAATATACATGTCATACTCTATAATCAGGAGTCAGGTGAGCGTATTTCAGGTTATGACAAAAACTTCTGCAAAAGTCTAAGACAGCCAACTCATACTTGTCCCATCATTCCTTCATGTGAGAATGGATAAAGAAACTGTTGAAATGTAATGATGCTATACAGAAGAGCAAATATTTTCTGTATTTCTTCTGCACTTTTACCATCTTCACCAATTAAACAAAATGAAAGAATTCTGCTTCTTTCCAATTACAAAGCATTNGCTGCTGAGAAATATGAAATCTTTTCTAATTATATTATTTTAAAATTTAAAAATTTATTTAAAAGCATGAATACAGAAAGGCTGATGTAACTGCAGATTAATGTGATTTGTCTGACATTAAGATTTTCCATTTTATTTTCTAGAATATACTTTACTGTTCCTAGGTACAACTTTTAACATGTCAAAAGATGAAATGAAGATTGGTGACTTCTGGGGCTGTTACAATAGTGTTTGTTTAGTCTAGGAAGAGTTCTCAATAGTTGCAAGAAATCTTAAACTGATTATGCAGTTATGACTACTTTGTCAAAAGTTGTATGGGAAATAACCAGTTCTGACAGTTATGAGGTAATGTAAATCAAGGAACAAGGCTGAATATAAGCAGATGAGAAATGTGGAAGGATGAGTGGAATAATTTGCCCAAATGAACGATGCAGGTTGGGACAGCATGCTTCACATCAACACAAAAACTTTAAAAAGTAATTTTTGAATTTAAAAAATTAAAAATTAATGTGGAAATTAAATGCAAAGTTTCTGAGAAGTAATAAACTGAAATTCAATACTATACTTCACAGAGCCTATTGCACTGTCATCTAGAACAGGGTAGAGAAACACAACACAAAAGGCATCCCCAGCAAGCTTCCTTGCTCATATTTAATACATTGCATCACCCAGGATCCTCACGCAATCCAGCAGAAAGATCTGGTCTTCATTTTTGAAAACAAGATGTTTTCCAGAAAAAAACGCCTGTTCTGATGACATATTTATTAAAATGCATTCACTCAACCTCAGAAACGAAAAGTGCAATTAGAAAACATGACTTCCTGTTAAACTTTGTTTTAATAGTCTTTTCTGCTCAGTCAGTATTACAGATTAAATTCCTTCATTTTTAACAAACACACTAGAAGCCACAAAATGCAGAAAACACATACCCAGAGTATGGTACTTTTAGAAAAGATTATTATGCAATATTTAAGAGTCTGTACAGCTCCCCTCTATTCTAGCACGGCAATGAGTGTGAAGATGCTGTTGAATCAGGTGTCCATCCCAGGGGCAGGAGTGGTGTCTGTGAGGAGAGGCCAGGGCTGCCCAAGGCTGGATAAATCCAGCTCCACTGCACCCACCTCGGGACACAGCTGAGACCTTCTGCCATCTGGTGGTGCCCTTGGGAGACCATATTTAAGGATGGGCCAAGCACCTCCAACCCCCACATCCAAGATGCTGGATGGAGAGAGGAGAAGGGAACGAAGTGTTTCATGTCTGTCCTGCATCCCGACTGCAAAGCTTATCGTTCCAGAACTGAGAAGTGAAATGCTGTTGGTTTTGGTTTGTTTTTAACATGCACTGCTGTCCCTTTTCAGAAGGCCGTCCTATTGAATGAATGTTACTACTGAGGTAAATGGAAAGAACGCTGCTATTGCAGAGTTTCCTACTGATCCAATCTAAGCTGTGTCTTGTAAAACACATCTTCCAGAAAACCCTTTTGCCTAGTTCTAATGTGGAGATATAGAACACTCATGCTTCATCTGTGACACAATCCATTCATACTACCCAATAATCAATCACTTGCCATTTAAAAACATATATATATTATGCTCAATACCCATTCTCTGATTCTAGATGTCAAATATCTGCTTTCTATGACTTCTTCTGTTAATTTAAAAGCCTTTTAATAGTCGACAGTCCATACATATGAAGGCAATTTCAATTATCTATTGAAAAAATAGGCAGGGAGTCTGAATATACATGTCATACTCTATAATCAGGAGTCAGGTGAGCGTATTTCAGGTTATGACAAAAACTTCTGCAAAAGTCTAAGACAGCCAACTCATACTTGTCCCATCATTCCTTCATGTGAGAATGGATAAAGAAACTGTTGAAATGTAATGATGCTATACAGAAGAGCAAATATTTTCTGTATTTCTTCTGCACTTTTACCATCTTCACCAATTAAACAAAATGAAAGAATTCTGCTTCTTTCCAATTACAAAGCATTTCTGTCCATTCAGGATCAACAATAAAAAAGCCCAACATACAGCAGAAAATGTACCTCTGCCAGCATTCTGCACTGACATGTGTAATGATTTCTTCCATCTTCAAAGCAGGATTGCTTCAGGTACTCTGAGGAGTCAACGGATCAGTGCACTGTCCTGTGAACTGGATTCCCACAGACTAAGATTTTTTTTTTGCCAGTCCAATTCAATGTGCAAATATGCATTCACTCTCTGGCTCTAGGAAATGTTATTACTGGATCTAGTAAAGGATGTCAGGGTGCAGAGCAGACAGTTTTAAGAGAATACATCAAAGAGCAAACTTACTTGTGCCTCTCAATAAGATGGAAATTTTAGATTGGTATAGTGTCAGGCTACAGAAGATGGAGAATCTTGCAAGAACTCTTCATCAAGCATTCCTCTTGGGTAAGACCTATCTTTAGTATCTACACTTACATGCTGTAGTATTCAAGAAGTGTACCACTATCAAGACCAATCTTTTACTTTCTTTCCAACACTTAGAAATGAAAGTAGGCACAACGACTGCATTTTAAACTGAGCAAGTATGACTGCACTTTAGGCACACTTACCAGATTGGAGATTTGTATACAGGATGTCAAGCCTGTGAACTTCAAGCAGGACATTGAAAAAAATGAAGGTGGGCAAAGCTAGGAACCTCGCATCATTTTTCCCCATAAGCATTCTCACTTGCTCAATGTAATACTATGTGTCCCATGGTAATAACCAAACTTTGATTTTCTAAGTGATACTTGTCATGAAGCATCTTCTAACAGATATCTAGTATTTCATCTACAATTTATTTGAAATACTTAGCACAATTCTTTATGGCTTACTAACAAGTACTTGGCTGCACTATTAGAACCTATGTTCTTTGACATTCATATTCATGACTTATAAAAGCAAGATCTGTGCTTGGAAAAGCAATCAGATAATACACTCATATGCCTGACTCTTACCTCTTCAGAGAGCTCCCCAAATACTGTTAGGACATCTATCAGAAGACTTGCAGTATAAAAGGACTTTATCATGTTTCTGCAAAAAAAAAAAGCATTTTGCTAACTTGGTAATGTCAGTCTCTCAGAATCACATTTTAGGAGTTGTAATCTTAAGACCATACTGCCTTATTTCAAGCCAAACATCACTTTTTTTTTTTCTTTTAATCTGATGTTACAGAAGCTGCTTCACAACATTTAAATCTAGCAATATATTGATTAGTCTCCTAACTAGTATGCAGAAAATGTTCAGTATTTTTTAAAACTGATTATATGTTGTACACCTAACTTATAGTTTGGAAAGTTTTGTGTAGGACATCAGAAATCCTGTATTACCTTAGAAAAGTACATGAAAATGTCATAGTAACTGCTGTAAACCAAACCACGTAATGGATCATCACAACTATTTTACTATCACTGGTCAATAGAAACTATAACATTAAAATAGAGCACACTATTAGTGGTTTTAGAAGGCTTGCCAGTAGATGAGCAACCTCCTAAGGAACATGAGGAGGAGGATACTAGTTAATATGTGAAGTTAGAGACCTAAAAGTAGCAACAAATGGAGTTTTCCAGAAGAGAAAAGAATGTATTAAAGCCCAATTCTCGTTTCCAGTCAAATTAAAGGGCGTTTGGATACTCACATTCCCTGACCAGTATCTTAACTCAGATAAGAAAACCAAAGATTTTAACCTACTTATGAAATTGCCCAGCTCTGTCTTCATTGTCTGCATACAAAAACATTTTCAAGGCATAATTCTCCACATGAGCAGAACCAACAATTTCCTGAGTAATTGCTTCATTATCACCGAATTGCTTTTTCATCTGAAAAATGTTGGAAAAATACATTAATTACTTTATTAGACCATAGTAATTCTGCAAACACAAAAAGAACCTGCTGTATTAAACAAAGTCAAATACAATTTAAAAAGAAAGAACTTACTCTTTGTTTTACAAATCTGCAGCCCCTACATAAAAAATGCTAAAAGCAGCATGTGAAAGAGAAAGTACATTCTTTTGGAGAGAGAAATATTACTAATAAGTACCTCTGAATCTTCAGTCACAAAATGCTTATAAAAACCACCAACACCCCAACACCCTCTCCTCACAGTTAAAAATAAACACAACTACAATGCTATGAAGGAATAGCAACAAGTATTTTCCCCCTTAGTATCTGAAAGACCAGCCTGTGTCAGGATTCGACACAATTCAACTGTTAAAGTAATGCATGCTTTATAAAAGTGCAGTAGATCAGAGTCATCATGTATCCTACCTCCTGTAAGGTTATTTCACTGTAATTCATCACATCTTTCAAAGTATCTGAGCCGTACCTCAACTGGTTTAGTGATCTATGGATTTACTGGAATTTTCAGTGTAAGCAGCATATTTCAATTCAAAGAACTCTTTTCAAAGATGTTTGAGTACAAGAATTCTCAGGTTTCCTAATAAAAATCAGTAAAGCAAACAACCCTCTAACAGTTACAACAGGTGGATTTACAGCTTTTGAATAGGCCTACTGTTTGCACATCAGGAAATCTCAGGTTATCCTTAGAGAACAAAAACAGGAACACTGCATGATACTAACCTGCAGCTTTTATTTTGCCAAAAGATTTAAAAACAATGTCTGAAAGGTAGTTATTTTTCACTGTGCGTGCGAAGAAAATTTAATCATGCAGGCAGCATTTCCATATTTTTTAGATTGCTGCCAACTTTCTAAGATATAGAATGTTGCCAGAAAAGTTACTTGATTTCAGTAGTTAAATATAAGCTTTCCAAATAGAATTTTAAATTTAAAGGCTTTCATCAAACTACTCTATGTGGTTTTCAAAAAAGTATTTGTTTTACAAAACGTAATTTTCTTGTGAAAGTACCAAAATTTGTAAGTTCAAACGTAACACTCAAACACTGAGGCTAACTCAGGAAGAAAGCTGTTTGTATACACATATATTTCCCCAACCCATCTGTATACCTCACCCTCAGAAAAGAATTGATTACTATACTTGATCTGATGCTCAATATTTCCCCAACCTATCTGTATACCTCACACTCACAAAAGAACTGATTAATGTACTTGATCTGATGCTCAATTATTTCAAACACAACTGACACTGACACATACACTTCTAAAAGTATTAAAGTTAACCAAGTTGTTTACTTTTGAAATTTTCTTTCACACAATCTGTGATTCAATACAGCAGTACTGGTGTTTTAAACGTTGATACAAAACTTCAACCTAAAAATCAAGGCATTTAGGTTTGAGCTTACAAAAAATTAAGCCGCACCCCTCTGCGCCCCCTGGTGGTTATGGGCAGACTGGAAACAGCAGCTATTAATTTACAGCAGGGGTCCAACTTTTCCATAAACTCAAATTTCCTAGCCCCAAAACTGCTCTATTAGACTTGACTAGGAGTGCTCTCGCCATCCTTCCACCACCCGGATACATAGAAGAATCTTCAATACCTGTGCATCAGTTGTCACACAGACAGTCTTACCAGTAACCAAAAGGTGAAACTATGGATTTTTGCTGCTTTTTTTAGCCCTTCCAATTTTGAAACAGAAGGTGTAACTGAACGCTGCAGATTAACTGCTGCAGTACCACAAGTAATCCAGCAAATTCCAACAATTCTTAGGAAATGAAGAGCAAAATCTTTTTGAGTTTTAATCTCACCTCTCTCTCTCCCACTGAACACAAAACCCAGACCCATTAAAGATGTCAAAATCCAATGAAATAACAGACCAAGAAATCACTGTACACTGAATTTTCAATTGCAAAAAATCAGTGATAAAAAAGCAAGAAGTGCAAGTTATGAAAAAAAACAAACAAGGCAATGGTTCATGTTTCTTTTTTTTTTTTTTTGAAGAATCACAGAATGGTGTGAATTGGAAAGGACCTTAAGGGTCATCTAGTTCCAACTCTCCTGCTGTGGGCAGGGATGCCATTCACTAGATGAGGTTGCTCAGGACCTATCCAACCTGCTCTTGCATACTTCTGTGCATGAGCCATCCATCTTTCATAACCAAAGGCTGTCGTACTAGTTTCACACAAACTCTTCAAGCATTGCTAGATTTTGGATGGAATCACCAATACTGAACAAAAAAAGAACTGCTGCTTCATTTTTCAACATTACTTTCTGCTTCCAAATGAGCACTTAGACCTTAAAATCAACAGACTTCTTCCTTTGAGAATACTGAAAACTACAGGGTATGAACATAAACAGCTCCTGGAACTTAAACTGACCATCTGTACCACAACTTCCCCTTTCTTTGTTTCACTCTCTTCTATTTAAGGATTTTTAATAGTATCAGGTCCATTCAGAAGAGTGTGGCATAGCTATCCCTTACCCACACAGATTAGACTGTGCTTACAAAAATTCATAAAATAAAATCCCAAATCTCTAACACAGGATACAATCAGAAGTATCTTTATCTTTAAAAAAATATTTTAAAAAACTCCCTGGATACAACAATTTAGGTAAAGATTTCAAAAGTATCCAAGGACTAGGTTATTAAGTCCTATAGCAGTGAAGATAACTGTAACAACTTCAAGGAATCAAAGGCAAATACATTTAAAAAGTCTTCTAGAACACCTCCATTAACTTCATAATGAATTATGATTTGTCATTAGAACAAGTATAAGTAAAGCATTGTAATTTATGCTGTCTATACAAAATCTTATGACAAAATTTCAATTATGTTTGTGCATGCATACACACATACAGCTTTATCTCCTTCCAATCCTTCTGCAATTTATTACATAAAACTGAAGTTCATATAGTATGCCTGCATGCACAATAGTTGCAGAGAAGAGACAGTACTTCCAGAAGTTTAAATAAAAATTAAATTAATATCATGATCATTTTTTGAGGAAAGCAATAAATTCTACTTACAGCTTCCAACTGATCCATAAGCTTGGATAAAAATTTACGGCATTCTGGGGTTTTACTATCAATCTTCATCCCTGTTTGCATTGCATACAAACGACCTTGAAATGATACAAAACACACAAAAAACACCGAAAGTGATTATCTAAGGCAAAACCCATAAGCAAACAAAGCAATGCCCCCCAACACACCTGAAAGACAAACTTGTGATTTAACCACATACTGACTCCAGTACTAGCGAGCAGTGACAGCGAAATGTAAAGTTTGGCCTTGCAGAGATACTAGGAGATATTTTTGGGAGATTTATGCTTTACTTTTCCTCCAGTGAGTATTCCTGCTCATTTCAAATTGGTATTTGTACCACTACTATGCAATATTAAGTGCTTTTATAAATTACCACCACCCTAACTTCCAACTCTCTCAAACAGGAACTTTGAATTGATTTGAGAGACTGTATGATATAAATGGAACTTCATGTAGCAGGAACCAGTTAGCATTAAAACACTTGAACAAATGGTATTAAGCACCTACTATCTCTATGCACACACATAGCATCAAAGCACTCAAGACACAAACCTAATCTTTAAATCAGACAAGACAGACTTTATAAAACTTTCCCTGCAAGTAGAGTTGCCAGTTTTTAATAAGATCTTGAAAATGAGTGATTAGCATCTTCTGATTAATTATCTTTTTACTACTAGAAATTTGCGAGTTTTAGATTTGCACATGGCCGAACTTTTTAGGCTTCATGAAACTGTGGGCAAACCCAAGCAAGTATTATTTACTGGGATTAACACACACTGAGAAGTGAAAATAGCCAGAAACATTCAGTAATCAAATGCAGAACATTTTCCACAAAATAACCATTCCTCTCACTCTCACTTCTGATTCTCAAGTGAGTCCTAAAAAACACTTTCAAATGCAGAGTTTAAGAATCAAAAGTTGTAACTCCACCAAATATTATCATGAGGTGGTTATTATGGAATACCTCATGTTCTTCTTGCAGCACACAGAGTTCTGCAAGTGATCCTTACTTGCTTCACAACTTCAGCATCTCATTCCTCCCAAGCACCTCCTCATACACTAGAGAGAACCTTTTCCCTTCAAAGTACCTCAGTAAACATGCATATAGTACAACTGTTATCACTTTGCACTTAGCCTGATGCTTGGTGCAGAAGAAAACATTATATACTCAAAAGCTTGTGTGCCTTTTTCATCTATTAGCAGTTTGTCTAATAAAATTAGATATCTTTCTACAAAACTTACTTAAATTCTGCTGGTGAGCACCAAAATTTAACTAATTTTTCTGGATTTTTAAAGTAGTATTTCCTACTTCATATACAACTGAGTGTCCAAACCAGACTGAGCATATATTCCTTATTTGGAACTGCAAAGCTCACTTATTTTTTAATGTTAAAGCTGTTGGGTTGCCCAACCATTTATACAGAACCTCTCAGTGAAAAATAAAATACTTCTGCTCTCCAATGCCTCTCTATTTTTACTATTACAATGGAAAAAAGGATCTAGCATCTTCATATTCAAGTTATCAGTAAAGAACAACCAAGTGAAAATCCTGAACAAAACTAAAGGAATTAATAAAGACTAAGAACAACTACAACACTTGACCATGACAAATGGAAGAATTGCTATGTAGGTTTCATCAAGTGACAACATTATTATTAAGTTAATTACTGGTAGGTACTCTTAAGCTCACCTTATTTATCTTCAGGATGCTGACATGGTAATGTTAAACAATATAAACCTAGCACATGTAAAGTTGAAATTAGATTTCAAAGAAATTCAAACACACAAAGATACAGAGAATTGTATCTAAGGCACTAAAACTATTATTATTATCATCACATGACAAGGAGCTAACGCGCAGTCCAGTCTTCAATTAAATTAATTTTTAAGTTCATACTTGATTGTAAACTCCCCTGAACACATTTCATGGTATTGTTTAACAATATAAAACTTAAGAACTATTATAAGGTGGCTAAGCCTATGAGCCATCTAGATTAGTTATTTCTTTTTGATGGATACAAAGATCAGATATTTTCAGAGGCAAATAAATTAATTTTAGACTGATATGCATTAGGCTGACAAATTCGAAATACATTTGGTCATTACGGGATATAGATTTACCTTACTTGCTGAAGTATGCATCTTCAGATCTTGTCCATAACTCTATTACATAAAAAGAACTCCATATAAATGGATCTTGCAAATGCCTTTAGCCTTGATCAGTTTAAAAATTAATCTTCTAATTTGTAACTGTTACTCTTGTGTTACTTGTATGTGGGTTATTTCACTCTCATTGCAAATAAATCCATTTAAATCGTGAAAGCCTGATAATTTTTTCTTCACTAACATCCGGATAAAGGGGTGTATTTACAGGACCGAGACATCTGTACGCTTCGTATAAAGCTCTGAAAAGCCAGACCTTATCCCTCTTAGGATTTCAGAGGTTGAGAAAGACTTCAAGACTCCTTCAGGCACTCCAACGAACAAATGCAGAACAAGTCTTGAACACACAGAAATCACGTCAGAGAACAACAGTTACAGATAAGAAAAATGTTTTTCTTGTCCATATATAACTTTACACTGTGGGTGACATCAAGCAATCTTCCACACCAACACCTTCCTCCTAACAAAAGATTTTAAGACCAAGGTACCCAAGGTTCCTAGGTTGTTAATGATCAAACTACCATTATCCAAAGCACAGACTGTCAAGAAAGCATGAAGGTGCTCTAGCAGCAGCAGCTCTAAGATACTGAGAGACACCCTAGAGACAGACTATTAATGTCACTTGAGATAAGATTAAATGTGTTCCACCTGTCACAGCAATTACATTCTCCATACCACATAACTGACCACAGGAGACAGTTACCACATGCAGCCACCAAGTCCCAATTTGTATCACTACAGAAATTGTTAAGATTTCCTGAAAGACCTTATTACCTAGCAAAAGGTCAAAGCACACTTAATTACCCTAACAAGAGAGTCTACTGTGATCTTTAAAAGCTTTTGAAGTCTGGAATTTTTGCCTGCTCACTTCTTCACGTACATTTATATGTCCGAAAGGACTAACCTGTTCAGAGACAGGCCTCTGGTGAGGCAGTTGTTCAGATAAAGGCAAAAGCTATTCCTTTTTTCTCAAGTAAGTGGTGATCAAGAAAGAGCACTATGTCTGTGAAAATGACTATTGACAGAGCATCAATACCTAGTAGCATTCAGTGCCAAAAGGTAGTCTTGGCTCAGATATCACTGATAAAACAACCTGATTGCAATGAAAGATCAGGCAACCTTCAGGTCAGGAAATGCAAGTCAGACACTACCAGTCAAATCTCCACAAACATCATGTTCAGTTGATGAACTGAAGATACAGAAGAAAAGAACACTCTCCAGAGTTTAAATCTCATCAGTGACACACAGAATGTTCTTAAGTATGTTTAGGTACACTTACTGCTTTACTCAGTGCTGCTCTAGTCAGAAGTTGGGCTTTGGGATTGAAAACCTCTACCATTAAACTTAACAAGCAAACAGAAGGTGAACTAGTTGAAAAACTGAAAGAATTAGAGATTTCTATGGACAGAAAAAAAATAGGAAGAAGAGGAAGACACTACTGAAATAAATATAATAATTTTTTAATGTTTTAAAATTTTTCTTTTGAAATTATCTGTATGAAGAGCAATATGGAAATGAATCTGAAAGCAGTAAGCAATCCTTTATCTTACTGCTGAAAACAGGAAAAAGGGTCTACTAGTTATACTTTTCCCATTTTTGAGTATTACTATATAATATTAGTAAGGAAAAAAATTTAATTTATTTCCAAATGCAAGTTCTTCCACATCTGTGTCTTCTGTTATCATCTCTGCTCTAATTTTGAAATGTCCCAAGTATTCTACACTAAGGCTATCTGTAAGACTGTGTTGGTTTTGATACTACTACCTTTGCCAAATACGGTGTTCTCTTGCATATCTTCTATTTTGTGTGTGCTTGATCACACAAGTATTACTTACTGTAAAGACACATGAAACTGAAAAATATGTTTTCACCTAGTGAAGGAAATCTATTAATGTTCTTTTCCTGCCTAACTTGTAGCAAATGGACAAATGCACTTCGTTACTAAATTTTCAGCAGCAAGAGCAAAACATACCTTTCCTGTGTTAGTATCATGAGTCAAATTTTATACCGGCAATTAGTGGTCAAAGAACTGTCCTCCATGTTTATGTTGACAGGTGATCTCAGTAGCAAATAACTCGTAAGCAAGAGGCCAAAAGTTTACTGCCTCCAACATCTCCACTAAGAAAGTCAACACCGACATGAGTACAGTTGCCCCGTCCCCCACATCTAAAAGAAAATAAATTATTTACATTCCACTAAATACAGCTGTTCTGGTTTCTGTAATATTGCAAAAGCAATGGACAGTATTATCACTATGATTGCTAAGTCACAAAACTTTTGCTTTAATGGAAGTGGTTCAATTTCTAGGAAGTGGAAGGTAATCTCCTGAACAGTACAGTCGCCACGAAAGAAATCCTTAGTATTCTGTATTACAAATGCATTGTTACACCTTATAGAATACCATACTTGAAAGGCCATTTTACATCAAAATCATTTCGGTTTTCTCTTCAGAACTTCTCTCTACATATTGAACAAAATGTTTAAAGTGCATATCCCTAATGACCAGTGATGTACTGTTAAAACTAAAGAACTTGACTTACAGGAGCCATTCGTTTAGGAACTTCTGATTAAAAAAAAAAAAAAATCGTCTGTGAACAGCCAAGCTTCTGGAAATGTTGATGTAACAGGCAACTAAACCCATACATTGTAGCTGCAAATGTTTTCAAGTTTTTAAAGCCTAAATGGAGTATATGAAGAATGTAGACAATCTTGAAATTAAGTGTCCTCTAATTCTTATCTCTCTTCCCCATTTATGATGAAGATCTGGAATATCTGGAAACAAATGGGTAATGGAATGATTCTTTCTTTTTGTTTTATGCACCCAGTTTTATAATAGATATAACTATTTTTTGCCCCCCTCTATTCAAACCAAGTAGCAAAAAAGACTTATGTGGCCAACAAAGTAATATAGTATTTGCAGAAAGTTAAGTACTAAGGAGGTAAAGGAGACTACAGAGAGCTAATGTTTAAATACTAAAGAACATTTTAAGTAGAGCTAAAGTCACTCATAATTTTATACACAAAGACAACTGTTTTGCCAATTATTAACTAAGCAAGTTTGCTCTCAGTTTGCACACAGGACATTTATCTTCAAATTCATACAGACTTGGCAAGTAATCATTCTCACAAAAATGTTTTGCCAAGACAGCTACAAAATATACGTCTTGATTTGCTGCCCTTAATCTTTGTTCAGTAAATACTAAGTGTGGGTGTACTGGCTGGAATTATACAGTGAGCTTTACAGAACCTTCTCTGCCTTCATTTATGTCACGTAATACCATGTTATTTTTCCTCTGCTAATACACAGCACAATTTCAGAGCAAGTATTTTGTCTCTAGTATGTGCCAGACTTTCATTCCTCATACACAGTAAATTACTCCAGATTTATGTTTGGATAACTGAAACTCCCCTCACTCCCATTTTAAGCCAACTTTGTGCCAAGTAAAAAATACCGGAGAACGAAAGTTCCAGCCAGCAAGCATGCACAATAGGTTGATTCTCTGTCTTCTAAATTCTGTCCTACTATCCATCTTTCTTTTTCCTGGTCTAAAAGGACCAAAAGATTATACTTCTTTTTCCCTGTGTGTATTTAATTCTCTAGCATAGCAAATAAATTACTAGAGACTGGAATATTTTTGACACTTGATAGTAACAAACTGACAAAGTACTAGCAAATAACATTGCAATTAATTTTAGCAATATTTTGATTCTGATTAAGGGATGAAAGCTTTACCAGGCCGTAATTTATTACTCATTCATATCCTACATCCCTCTGTCAAACCACTGACAGAAAAACTTTTGTTAAATGCTTGGTACAGGAAGCCAACAGCTGGAATACAAATGTGGGAACCAAAGGTCACAAAGACATTAAACTGGATTCTACTCAAATCCAAAACTACTGGAAACATATTTTCATATAAAAATGAATTATTCTCGCTTTCATAAACATTAATGTGTCATATTTCAATCATGTAATTTCTGCATGCAGATCATAAATATATGGTATTTCTACATGGCTAAGTCCAAGCTGTCTGAATTCAAAGACTTTTAAAAATAGATTTAACATACTAACAAACAAACTTGGAAGGCTTTATACCATCTCTTCATGATGCCAAAAGAAATTGGCAAAAGACAAGAATTAGGCTGGCAGCATCAACTGAAAATCTACAACATTCCAGAGAAACCAAATTACTTTCAAATATTTAGTTTCACGTAACATTCAGGAAAAATGTAAGGAAAAAAAAATCTAATGCAAAAGTGTGGGAAATGAAGACTACAAAAAAATA
This sequence comes from Picathartes gymnocephalus, assembly GCA_013390045.1. Classification (NCBI taxonomy): domain Eukaryota; kingdom Metazoa; phylum Chordata; class Aves; order Passeriformes; family Picathartidae; genus Picathartes; species Picathartes gymnocephalus. The sequence continues at coordinate 14,658 of WEKY01008188.1, forward strand.
TAATTAGGAAATTCAAATGAGGGTAGCATCATGACTCTCGTCCTCTCAGATTCTTTTATAGTATTCTAAATTTTACTGAAGGAAATGGGTGGATAACAGTATAGTATGTTACATGCTAGACAAACTTTATCAAGTCAAAATGATCTCAATTGCTTCTTAAAACTCCTGAAAGTTAGAGTAAATCCCCTTACAATTCACTAATAATAATAATAATAGCAACTTACAGACAAGCTAAATAGGCGAAATAAAATTCCCAATGACAAACACAACTGGTAACTATTAAGGTTAGATGACAAAACAAATAACATAGTAATACCTACTATGAATCTCAGGAAATGACTGTATTCTGCACTACCACACTTCAGTCTGGTTTAAGGACTTTTTTTGATCTTGTGAAACTTGAGTAAGAGAGTTATATGTACAATTCATAAGCTTCTAAACTTTTCTACAATATTTAAACTGTCCATATTTTTAAAAGCTTGCCTCTACAGTTATATAAAGAAAATAAAATATTTCCAATTAAAACAGAAAAACTACATTGAACATAGTATTTAAAGCAGTTGAGATCTCTAGAATGCGAAAAGAGAAGGCAGCTACTTTGGATTTGTTGTGGTCAAGTCATGAGCATAAAACAGCTTTCAGTGATAAGAGCACAAATCAGAAACACCCTCTTGTGTAGTTTAGACCAGAAGAAGCCTATTTCATGTCTTATACTACTCTGTGAGGTGAACCAAAGCACCCTAGATCACCACAAGATAAGCTTCCTAAGTGTACTCCCGACCTTATTGGCTACCAGCATCCACAGCTGCTTTAGGAGAAGTGTTGCCAGCAGGCTGAGGCAAGGGATCTTTCTGTTCTACTCAGAGCTGCTGTGCCTCTCCTACAGCCCTGGGCTCCGAGTACAAGGCATGGGGAGAGCCACAAAGCTGATGAAAGGCTAGGGACATCTGCCCACCAGGAGCGGCAGAGAGCTCAGATTGTTTAACTCTTGAAAAGCAAAGGATCAGAGGGTCTTATCTAAGTGTGTACATAGCCAACACGAGGAGGGGTCAGTGGGGAGTGAACACAAAGCCAGACCCTTCTCAGTGGTGCCCAGTGATAGGACAAGAGGCAATGGGCTCAAAACAAAATACAAGAAATCCCATTAAAAGATAAGAAAAATCTTCTACTCTCTGGGTTATCACACACTGGAACAGGTTGCTCCCAGGAATCGTGGAGCTGGCATCCTTGGGGATGTTCAAAAGCTGCCTGCACACAGTCCTGACCAACCTGCCCTAGTGAACATGTTCTGAGCAGGGCATTGCATGAGGTGTTATACAAAGCCCTCCAACCTCAGTAATTCTGTGATTCTGTAAATCAGAACGTTGATCTTGATGCACCTCTTCTTCAAAGGCAGCAGCAAACCTCAGACAGGAAAAGACAGTTGTTAATTCTACTTCCTTAGGTTCAAGTTGAATAAATATATAGCAAAAAATGGTGAATTATGTGGTGGGAAAAAAGCACCTTAGTATGTTTACACCGTACAAGTGAAATTTATGAGTTTTATACAAATATATGTAACTCAGAAAAGGTTTCAATCTCTGAAATACACTTGTTCTATTTTAAGTTCTCATTCCTATCTCTGTCAGAACAGATTATTTTAAAATATTACCTATGTAATCAAAGCAAAATACTACACAATAGTTAATATCATCTTAATTTTTGCCACTACCCACAGTCTGCTTTGATGATTGTGAGGTTTATACAATTATCTTTTTTATTCCTAACATTTTTTAGTTTTTCTGTCTCCACAGACAAAGCAGTTTTAAGAGCACAGTCTTCCCCAGTTATACATCTTTTAAATAACCAGACCAAACAAAGACTGCAAGCAGAAAAAAAAAAAAAATAGAAAGCAAGGGGAAAGTATAAATTGAGAAAAATTTTTAGCTTATATCAGAATCAAAACAAGTCTCACACTACACTATGAAATTGGTATTTACTTAAATATCTGGCCACTTTAACTTACCCTGAGTAACGATTAAATCTATTCTTCTGTATGCAAGCTCTAATAAAAGCCTTTAAAACATTTGTTGTATTAATAGCCCACAAAATAGTTTTCTGTCACCAGCAATATGAGAATATGGAAAATCTACTTTTACAAATGGACTGTATAAAACTAATACAAAAGATGAGTATTTAAACTGGAAAGCTCAGGAATTTGATCATACTAGATATGGAATGTTACAAGCACATTCTTTTAAGCATTTCAATTCCACAATGTCCCAGTATAAATGAAGTCATTAAGTATGTGCTGAATCTATCCAGCACACAGCAAATACCAGTTATTTTTATTAATACTTCTTAATTACATGCATCCTCTAAATTAATTATTCAAAATGCAACAATATAAGATAAAAAGTTGAATAATTTAAAATCTCAATTAAAATATTTGACCATTATTAGTTCTCCGCTCTAAGGCAGGATCAGTAAAAAATAATGGTATTTCAGCTGTAAAATTGCACAGTAACTATATTTCCCAAATTCTTAGTCAGGCCATGAACTTCAGAGTCTCTTTTTTCTGTAATAATAATAAAAATAAAAAAAATAATAATCTCAATTTATATGCAGAGAGAAGTTTGTTTCACACGTGTCTGACTACACTTGAAAGTGAAAAGCCAGTCACATTTAACAGATGGATATTTCTGTTAAAAGCTGAATGACTTTTGGTTCAAGAGGCAGTCAACTAGTTGTGGAATAAAAGTTGTTTTTTTGGCTTTTCTCCCCTGCTTGATCTCACGAAATCAGAAATGTTAATACAAGAGTATAATCCTTTGGAAGCATCTCTCTGATGCTTTACCATCTCAAGAGTTACAAATTGAAGATTTTTTCACACCTCCTTTATGCAGAGCAAATCTACTGAACTTGCATGATTGTTTTCTGACGTATAGTAGATGTGAAGCAAAAATCATCACACTTTGCTTTTTGAAAATTACTAGAATCGTAATTTCTCACATGAATTCCCTGACTATCCAAACACTGTTCATGAAACATCAGTCCTTTTCTGGCAACTCACTGGCACTCTCAATACTTTTGAATTAGAACATCAGTGTTCACCAAGTATAGACTACCAGTCATCTTTGCAAAGAGATTAACAATGCTACTGGAAGGCTGAAACAACAGCCATTAAGGAAAACCTTACTTTTAACTCTAAACTTGGAAGTTTTTGGAAGATACAGTTACCCTTCAAACCTTGCAATTTTTAAAAAAAAAATAACTTAAGAGTCCAGCCGCCTATGACACAGTTGGCTATATGATTTCTTCAGTTATTACAAGCCAGAGATTTTTTTTATCAGAGCCTGCCTCCTTGTGTCTGCAAAATAACTGAAGTCAAACACTCAGACTCATGTAAGTTTTTAACATAAAAAATTATTTTGTTGACTACCAATTAAGTATTTGCCTTTTTCTAAGCAATCGATGTAGCATACTTTTCTGGTATTCCATTATACCTGCTAAATAACCTGACCTTTACTGAACCTGAAATAACTACATACTTAATGACAATGATTAACAAATAATACAAAAGTGGAAAAAAGTATCATATGGGGAGGGAAGCATTTTACAATTAGGTGGTAGATTACAAAGTGCTGGACACTTAATGTAAGTGTCTAATCTCTTTAAAAGGAGAACTATTTTGTGAGATCATGTCCTACTGAAAACTTAAAAATAAACGTGGTTTCTTTATTTTTCTACAGTCTGTGTTCTGGGTAGAAGAAATGTTACAACCATGAGAATTTATAGTGCATACTGTCAGGAAAAAAAAAATTTTAATCACTTCAATCAATTATGTCCATCTACTAACAATACAAAGGGCTAAGAAAGGTAACAGTTTACACACAACATATAAAGCTACGGATCATATTCTGCTTTGAATCTGAATACTTAAAAAAGAGGTTAAGAATGAAGGTTTTGTAAGGATTACACAGGATTACCAGCAATAAACCAGTTTTTTAATTTTTGCAATGTGGAAGTACCACAACAAAAAGTGTTGTGCTACTGTGTACAAGAACATCAATGTTCAACATTTTATTTTTCATGTGGAAAACTATGTGGCAGTTGAAAAAGACAAATAATCCTTGTTGTAGCTATTTATATTGTGTAAAACAGATTAATGTTAATTAAATTACAGTTGGTGTAAATCAACATATGCCAGCAATACCAAAAAAGCAGGAGTCCTGCCCTTGTCCCAAGCCACTGTGTCTTGTTCCTTGCCTTTGTCTGTATGGCAACAGCTGTTTAAGCAGCAGTGAATTGGCCTGGCTGAAAAATAGCTTATTATTGTCTTTCATCATACAATTACATCAACATTTGCTTCTAAAGCACTCTAGAATTGAGAATGAGAGGCCAGAGAAGGACTACAGCATTTTCTTTAGGTGGCATTACTGATTTATGCTAGCTTTATGCTTAAAATGCATTACAACACAAGAGAAAAAAAAATGGCGTATGCAAATAAAACATGTAACTGCCATATAAATTCCCAGCTTTAGGAGTACATCTCCAGCACCTATGATGAGAGACAAAAACATTAACAAGAACAGTAAGTAGTTTCCCTGGCAATTTCATTGCTAAGCTATAGAAAACAATATTTTATGTTGCAAATGCATCTTGACAGAGTTCACTTGCTTCTGACACTCAAATCAATTGGTGTCACGTCTCTTATTGTTAGACATATAAAAGTGGAATTTAACTAAAATTAACACAAATGAAAACTTAACACGCAGACGCCCATACTGCAAACTACTGTGCCACAGTAACATTAATAATATTGTGACCAAAGCTTTTTTCTGGGTATGAACCACTTATGGCAACATTCCAAAGCTATAAACACATCACTGTTCAGACTGATAGTTGCAGCTACTAGCTAACCAACGACTCCCCTCAGAGTGGCTGTGTAAGCAGCTCTGTGATGGAACACGCAGCACTGTCCATCACATGGCCTTTCACCACAGGGTGCACTCTGCTGTGCCTCACCAGCCTCCTGGCCCTGGGACACACACAGTGACAGGCACGGGCCACACCAGCCTCCTGGCCCTGGGACACGCACAGTGACAGGCACGGGCCACACCAGCCTCCTGTCCCTGGGACACGCACAGTGACAGTCAGGCCACACCAGCCTCCTGGCCCTGGGACACGCACAGTGACAGTCAGGCCACACCAGCCTCCTGGCCCTGGGACACACACAATGACAGTCAGGCCACACCAGCCTCCTGGCCCTGGGACACACAGGGTGCCAGGCATGTGCCTTCAGATGAAGTTGGTGGAGAAGCGCCAGCACAGAGAACATCACACGATCTAGCAGACTGTTTTCCTCACTCTATTACTTCCACACGATACATTATCTACACTGTATAGAGCTCCTCTGAAACCTGTATCACAGGCTCCTAAAGAGAAGGTCACTTTTTACACTGAAGCATCTAATGAGAAGCGTTGCTTTAACCCTACACAAATCTGTTTTGCTTTCAAAACATTATCTGAAAGGTAGCCTGAAATTTTTTTGTGTCCCCTCGTCTACATTTCTAAAAATCTTTTTACTAAAGCTTTTATTATTCATAGCACTCTAGGAGTATATACAGTACTTTTTTTTTTTTACAGTAGCAATATTAATAATTAATACTTTGGGATTCCTTGTAATTATTCCAAACCCACGATGTTAAAAATTAATGGTTCATAAACCTTACTTTTGCTTCAAAGCCAGAACAAAATGAAGAAAACAAACAACTATGTAACAGGAGTACTGCATTTTCGTCAATCCAGACAAACTCATCCACCATGGGAGGAAATAAGTGTCATCAGTGGAATACTGATGAAAACAAATTCTTCTCCTTTGTGTATTTAAAAAAACAAAGGATCTGAGCAAGACCTAACTTGAAAAAGAGGCGTCAGTGCTTTTTACTTTATGTAATACTGTAATGAAACAGATACCTCTAGAATATAGTCTTTGCTACACTCAGTAATGAATCAGATGTGTTGAAGTACTCAAATGAAAAAATAAAATTTTCAGACTACTTAGGACAGACAAGGCAAGCAATTTTACAGAAAATGGTAATAATTCAACACAGGCTTTTTTCCCCTCCACACTAAGACTTGTTTCAGCATGCAAAAGACAAAGCAAAGTCGAGATCATACACTAAAACATTTCTGGTTTAAAATAGACTCATACACGAATGCATGTCTTTTTCTTGTATAGCCAGACAGAGTTACATCTGACAGAAAGACACAAAGAAATAAAGAAAAACAAACAAAAAACCCCCTAGTGCAACTTGACCTAGCTGGTGCTTCCTGCCACACACAGTGTCACTTGTCCTGTGTTTTTCCAGTAAATAAAGAGCGAGTACTGCTGATAACATCCAGTGTTCTAATATGGTGAGTGGCTACCTCACCTTCCTGGTTGCACTTTTCCACTTTAGCACATTATTTCCGTGTAACACAGAAAGGTTAAAATTATTCTTCTGCCACTCAGATGACAGTTTTTCCAGAGCTGTCTAAAACCTGACTTTCAGGAATTCATTCTTCTAAATTACCATCACCTTACACACCAAAACTACCAGTTCTACATCTGTTTTTTATTTCACTCTTCTTGAAGACAACCCAAGTAAACCCCTCAAATGACCTCTCATCTTAACAAAAATACCAACATTGTGATGACCCACCTTCCTTCCCCTTAAGGGTGGGTTGTCAACAACATAAACATACACTTCTGGTAGTCTGCTAGTTTTAGGCACTTTACATGTGTTATTTAACTGTAACAGGAATTTAAGACTAACAGCAAGCTTACATTTTCTTAATTTACTATGCAAAGTCTTTTAGAAAGGCTCACAGTCCACGGTGACATCCATTAGCTTAGAAGCCACATCAGCTTGAAAAATCTACATATTAATTTACAAAATGTACAATAAGGTTTTACTGTGTTCATTTCAGTGAAAGAAGTAGAAAAAGAGCAACCCACTCACTCCCTTTGAGAACTCTGAGAAAGTAACAAAGCCTCACAGAAAATAAAAGGAAAACTTTATCAGCACTAAAGATTCTCAAACTCAAAATGCATATTTAGGGTTACACAGGACAGAAGAGAGGTCTTTTCAGGAGGACAAAAACCCTCAAAAGGTTGTTGAATGTTATTTTTTGCCATACTTATTAAGACTGTCCCATCAGGACCCCCTTACACGCACGCAGTCGGGCTGCCGGAATATTCACTGAGACTGCCAAGAGGCTTTAACTCCCCAAGCACGGAGCAGAGGAAGGGCGGGTGGGGCTGCAGCGGCAGCCGAGGCACACCGCGACCACCCCGCACCGCCCAGAGGTGGGGCTTGCCCCCGCCCCCGCGTCTCCGCACATCCCGGGCAGCCCGGGCGGGCAGGGGAGGAGCGCTCCGCCCGGTGCAGAGGAAGGGCCGGGCCGGGCCGGGCCGGGCCGGGCCAGGCCCGGCGGGACGGCGCTGCGGNCGGCGGCGGGAGGCGGCGGCGCGCGAGTCTCGCTCCCGGGCCTGCCGCGCGCCGCTTCCGCTTCCGGCTCGGGTGCTGTGGGCGGGTGGGCGGTGGGGCGCGGGGTGCGCCCCCTGTTGGTCGGGAGGTGGCGGGCGGGGCTGTCTGTCCGCCCTTCGGTCCGCCGTTCCGTCCGTCCGTCCGTCTGTCTGTCTATGGGGTCTACGGCCTTAAACGTCACCTGCGTGGCCCCTTAGTGCTTGAAACACACAGTAGCCGTGAGCAAGGGCTGGAGACCTCGGGGCGCCCGGGGCTCCGTGGCGCAGCGGTGGAACGGCAGCCCGGCCCCGACGCCCTCCGCATCCCGTCTGCCTCCCTTCCTTTGGCAGGCCAACCCAAAGAGCTGCAGACCCGGTCTGCGGGGGGACACCTGCAAGTAAAATCCCTTCTCAGACTGAGACATCTTCTCCTCGGACTGCGCCAAGGCTTAGCTGAGGTCTGGGAGGCCCTTGGAGCCTGAACTGTGCCTTTACTTCTGGGTCTCTGCCCTCCATCCCCAAAAACTGTTGTCTGCAAAAATCGTATTAGTTACATGGTATGCAACAAGCCAATAAATACACACTCGAGAGAGACATTGATTATTCATTTCAGAGTTGTGCAAGCCTGGGTGTTTGGTGGTATTCCATAAATCAAGCACCCCATCTCTCAGCAATTTACTATTTATACATTTTAGCAAACACAGGCTACAGGTTACATAGTTCTCTTATTAATTAATATTCTGTCTTCTATTAGTTAATGATTCTCTTGCTCTTATGCTGATCAGTGAGCATGCTTGTCTTTCTCATTTGAGTCACTAGGTTTCTTGGGTCACTGGTCCCTGAGCTGGTGGTCGGGATCCCCCCCTGCCAGAATTACCTTTTACCCAGTCAGAGCTGATTGCAGCACAGTTGCTGAGTTGCCTTACTAGTTTCTTCCTTATTTTGTGAGTTCTGCCAAATGGCCCTGTGGCCTGTAAATTCTGCATTCCTTGTGTAAACTATCAGTGGGCATCCTTCTTCCCAAGCTTTGGTAACCTGCCCCTGGGAATGAGATCGATGAAGAACGTCAAGCTCTAAAGCTAACAAACAATGTAAACCTAGTAAACAAGGCAATTCTACTACCAAGTGATTTGTTTTTCTAACACTTGGGCATCGCTAAGAGCTTGCTTGTTAGCTGCTGTTTTCACCGATTAAATCTCCCTTGTTGTTGATTAGGCTTGAAAGTATACAAAGATTAAACGTCAAAGAAAATCCTTCCTTAGGAAAATTTTACATATTCCACATTGTGCAATGCTACCATGGCCTGGCTGATAGGACTGGGCTGCTTCCTGGCAGCTCTCAGCAAGTCTGTCAGCCCTGGAACATGCATCTTGTAGGATCACCACTTCCCAGATAACTTTTTCTCAGAGGAACCACCAGGGATTTCTGGTTTTGCAGAGAGAGGATAAGAAATGTGAACTGTTGAAGAAAAATGGTTTCAAATGGATCTCACAAGTTATTGCAGTATAAATTATTTTAGTGTTTATTACCTCATTCTGATGTCATAGTTAAAACTATTTGAATAGTTAAAACTATTTAAATTTCTTCTTGATCTCAAAGTGTCTTTTTGCAAGGGAGGAGAATGTTAGTGCTCCAGCGCATAAAGAAAGGTGCGCATTGGATGGAGGCACAGGGTAGGAGAGGTGGCTGCATTGTCTCATTGCTGAAATGGGAGTGTGCCAGAAGGTGAACAGAGGGGAAATGATGTCTGAACAGAAAAAAATGAATCCATGAAGGGAACAGAACAAGGAGTGGTTACGGGACTGGGATGCTGTGGTGCTCCACTAGAAGCTGGCTGGCCCAGAGCAGCTATAACTTTGATGTAAATGCAATCACGTCACAATTACAGCTCTTTGTTAAGTGAGAACTAAAATGGTCATGATGTCTGACTAGAGACAAAACTGACTGCAAACACATGAGCTGGGGATTGCTTTGAGTGCTCTCTGTGAAAATGAGGTGGCTAGAGTATGGTGGAAAACAATGAAAAAGTCAAAGAAACACAGTGTGAACCTGATGTAAGCAACAAAAATACTTCCTCCGTGTTCTGGGAGACAGAACTTCATGTTCACTGTGTAAAGAAATAGAACTGAATCAAAGAATCCCCAAATGCAGTATATAATTCCTTTCTTAATGGCAAAAAGGGGAAAAAAAAGCCTTCATGATCATTTCAAATACTTGCTAAGCATTTGAGCAAAAATCAGCACAATGCTGAGAAATGCATGAAGGCATATGAGTCTCAGAGAGAGTAGGAAGGAAGCTGATAGAAAACAATGTAAATGAGGATGAAAGTGGAGGGAGTTTGGCAGACTAGGCAGAAGAAAATTCAGAGACACTTGAGAATACAATGAACGCCAGGAAAACAAGTGGCAAATATAGCAAAGAGAAGTGTTGACATCCATGGGGAAATGATTTCTTTACATAGACATAATATCTCCATCAACATGTTCCAGAAACTAATGGCAGAATCGGGCACAGAAAAACATTGGCACTAAAAGGCAATAGTGCACTTTTTATTTTTTTTTTTAATGAAAGAATGAGGAATTTGATAGTTTTAATTCCACAGGAAATGCAGGGGAAAAAAAAATAAATAAAATAGGTGGTGTATCTCATTTGGAAGAAGGACAGTTTTTAATATGTTCCAGAATTTGACCACAAAGAGAAAGGCCATGGTGGTGGGTAATCCAACTCCTAAAGCACACCAGGGATCCTCAAGCAGTCCCATGCCAGTACTTGTTCTTCAAGGCTCTTGATAGTAACAAGGACTTAAAGAAGTCATGAGGACTTGGGAGTTTTGGCACTCCTCTGACCCTTCTGAAGTGTTTGGAAATTTACAGAAGAACAGCAAGCAATAATATATTAAGCACCAGGGAAAATACTGACAAGGCTGAAATTAAGTTATTTTATTGTTATACAAATAACTGATGAAGTGGGATATGCGTACCATTGGTAACAACTGTACCTAGCACATGAAAATAAATCATTTTTCTTAGTAGTCCTATATACTGTATTTTTTTATAAATAAAAATATTCTTTTTACCTGAGATTACAAGTTTCAATTGGAAAGAATAATTCCAGATGGATATTGACATATACATTGAAAAATTAAACATGTATCAACCAAAGAACATGGCATTTTATGCAAACAAGAAATTAGCACAGTGATTTTTATTCCACTTGCAATGCTTGCAAATATCAAATAACTAGTTTAATATTGCATAAATCTGATAGCTTTGACTGCACATTTATTTAAGACAACATATAACTTATTTCCCTAGGGAAAAAATAATATTAATGCTTTAATACAGCAAATGTATTGAAATATATCATCTTTTTCTTGATCAGCATATTAAAAAAATCACACTTCTAGTCGTAGCCCACTTTGTTTTAAATGGCCCAGGTTCAATCAAATCAAAGACACCTAAAACTTGCTATTCCATTTATGTAGCAGGTTTACTTTTGTGGGTGAGAATAACAAGGCTATGATAATTCAATTCTGTTTGGGACTTATTAACTAACACTTGGTAGTAAAACATTTGGTAAGAACTTTTCCAGAATTTTCTAAATATTTCTGAAATGTCCCAAATTCTGTTATCAGGATCTCAGCTTTTTATGTTTGAAAAACAAATGGAAAATGGCTGAATGTTATTATTGCTATTTGCAGACACTTTATACAGGAAACGGCCTCCTCTTTTCTTTCTGATTCTGAAATCTGTTTTATTTCCATTATCTCACTTCAGCACAAGGAAATCACTTCTAGATTTAATATGTTTATTAGCCCATAAGAAGAAACTGCTGCACACAAAAACATCCGATACATATATAAAGTTTGAGACCTAACCTAACCAAATATACTTACTGCATAGAATAATTTTAATATGCAGAGTTCTTTTTTCATTGTTATTCTAGCAACTTTAGTCAGAGCAAGAAAAAGTTAGATGTGACACAAACACAGAAAATTCTGTGGGCCCAATTCTGCAGTCACACACAAGCAAAACTCACTGAAATCAAGTCATGATTGGGCCTAGGAAAGGCTTTTCTCCAAGATTTTATTTTGACACTTTTAAGCCGCTTATGCAAAATTATCAAAAAGCCCTTTTCCTCCTTCAAAATGTGATCATACTAAATTGGTAAAAATCTTCCACGTGGCAAGCGAAAACATAGTGAGGGTAAGGCATTGCAGTTAGCACAAAGAATACCATGGTACTCTTTCACATTTAAAAGGAGGTTCTGAGCCAGCAGGTGACAGTAGCTGAGCCTCTGCAAAGTAAGCTGGTATCCATGGATATATTGTCACCACAGCCTGACCAGGAGTCTCTGTCCCTGAGGGCTGAGATGCAGGTTCCATCTCAGTGGCACTTCTTGGGAAGATGCTCGAATGCTTTCTGGTACCCGGAGAGTATCCACCATTATTGCTCAATTCTCTAGCCATAAGAACACGTAAGAAATTCACATTCGAATTTTTCCTGGAAGGGCAATGACCTTATTAGCTCCGATGGCATGTGTTCAGAAAATCTGTGAATAGAAGGGTGTTTATAAATAACCTTCTCTCACACAGACACTCTTGTGGAGGCAGAACTATCAGATGGCAGGTCATGAAAATATATTGCTCTCGGAGATCTTAGTGCTTTTGGCCTTGACATGGAAACAAAGATTATTCTCATAGTGTGCAAGTTTTTAGATGAGTTTATGTCAAATGACTATTCTGCCTCAGTAATCATGAGTGTGGTTCTCTTCTGCAACACTGCATAGAGGACAGGAGATTTTTTTTGTTGTGGTTTGAAATCATTGTTACAAAGCTGCAGGTGGACAGGGCAGTAAATGAGTATGAGTGGTTGACATCACTGAGTTTTTAAGAAACCTAGCCTTCTACATGAGATCTCAAAAATTTCAGCAACACACAAGATCACAGTAATCACAGTAAATGTGTACATTGCAATAAGAAAAATTGTCTTTTCAAAGTGCTCTGGCACCATGCACCGGGTAATGTTAAACTTTTTTTCAAGTGCTCCCACATCACACATGTAGATTGCATTCACTTTGAAACCAAAAAGCTGAATCTGAAGCCAAAAAGCTACAACTTCAAGGATAATCCTTAAGAAAACAGAGAAGATATAAAAACCAGTGTAGGATGACTTTTGGAGAATATCTTCCTGTTTGATGCTCTTACAAGCAGCGTAAAGGTGAAAAAAGGCTCCAGGTACCAGTACAATCACCAGCTGTAATGCCCAGAAAACCTAAAATGTAGCAGAAATGCAGCTGTCAGATCATTTACAGCTGCTTTGGTACAGCTAAAACACATGCATATTGGAACATTTTGCAAGTCTGTTTTTAATATATATCAAATGTATAAAAATTTACATGACAATAAAGGTAAAAAGCAGTTATGTTTTGATTTGAAAAGTTTAGTCTGAAACATGAGGATTATTTTGAAGGACAGTAAGCACAGCTCCATATTTAGTCACAGATAAAGGGTTATTAAAAGGAAAATATTAATGAAAAAAAGAGCTAGTGATAATTAGCCCAGTCAGTTAGTACGTATATGGAACAATCATGTTTTAAGTTTTGCAATTTACTTTCTTAACATTGGATTTTTAGCATGAAAAAAAAACCCAGAAAAAGATAATTACCTGAGGTGTTATAGGTCTGAACTGGTTGTAACAGAAAAGATTAACCTCTCTCTTGTCTGGGTCACAGCTGAAATGCAAGGCCTCATTTCCATAAACAGCAAAGCCCAAAACACCAAGGAAAAACATTCGAATTGAGCCAAAAAAAAGAGTGTGGAATTGTCCAATTACCGTTGGCGGCCTGAGCTGCAAATCAGAGGGTTCATTCAACATAAAAAACCAAAAATGAACAGTGTTATTGGTGGAGGTCTACTTGCTCTTTTTCATTATCAAAAATTTTTTTTTATTTTACTTGCTTTAAAAGGAGCTTGCCTATGAAGGCTGCAGTAGCTCTCTAACGAAACAGGGTCTTAGAACACTTTATTGTTCCTACTAACTTTATATAAACGTTAATTTGTCTAGCACTTGCCAGTTCATTTGTTTCACTGCCTTTATCTGTATTCCGCTGCTGCAGAAGGCGCCAGACGGAGCTGAGCGCTTCGACCCAAAGCCTATTCGTTTTGCTGTTGTACTGATTCATTCACATGATGTCAGGTGACGGCAAAGCACGGACCGCCGTGCCACCATCAAACCTAACCATGCTTACAGCCATTCTTATTCCGCAAATTAAAGTTCAGCTTCCCCCAAGGGGCAATTCTCGCCCCGCTCCNCCGCGCGGTTTGGGGCCGGACCCCGGCTCCGGTCGGGGCCAGGGGGGGCGCCCCGCGTACTCACACATCCCTCCGAGAAGCTCCGGATGTAGTTGGGGGACATGGCTGGGGAAGGTGCCCTGTGTGGGCGGCGGCGGCCGGAGCCGGAGCCCGCCCTGGCCCCGACCCCGGCCCCGGCTCGCTCCGCCCTTTGTCCCCGGGCGGGCCCCCTGCTCGGGCCGGCAGCAGGCGCAGCAAAAGCGGGGCTGGCCCGATAATCCCCGGGCAGCACCGTCAGCAGCGCCGGCCGCCACCGCCGCCCTACGCACCTGCCCCTGCCCCGCTGCCCCAGGCCGGCCTTTCACCGCCGCCCCGGGGTACCCGCAGCACCGACCATCACCCCTGCCCGGCCGCGGAGCCGCTCCCCGCCCCGGTCCCCATCTCCGTCCCGGCCGAGGCACCGGCGCATGGCTCTCGGGCCCGGCTAGCCGGAGCATCTAGGGCTTATTAACTTTTTAACTAAGTCCAATAAAGAAAGGATGCAGCAGGACTGCTGTAGATCCACGATTCTGAATTCAAAGAAATAGAAATTGAATGAAAACAAATAATATTAACCACTTCGAAATTGCTACAAATAACTTAATGGCAATAATTGCTATTAATAATTTGCCAGCGTACTCAGTATGTGAAGTTGAAGCAGCTCCAGAAGAGGCTGTGCATGCGAGTCCATGCATGCACCAGACACTCCTCCTGGTAAACTGCCGCAAGGAAGTTCTTCAGCTCTGTAGTTTGAAACCAGTGGGAGTTTTATGAGAAGATGGAGAGAGGAAGGATGGAGATGGGAAACCAGTAAAGGGGAAATGCTAATTTATCATTCACTCATGCAGTAGTTTATTTGGTGTGCACAGGAAAGTGAAATCCAGTCACCAAATCCAGAGAGGGGCAGTTACTCTTTTGTCTCTAAACTCAAGAGAGCCTCCCTTGTATCTGGCTGCAGCATAACTTCAAGCTGATGTCAAAAAGCATTGTTCCCTCTGTCATGTATGCTCATAGGCATGGGAACATAGGCAGAAGAAGGGAAGTGATGGGAATCGGTCTGCATTTTATGTATGGATTTAGCTGTTGTGTCTCTAAAAGGTGCCTCCGTGACTGTATTAATGACATGGTTGGAATAACTGTTGTAAGACGTCAGAACATCCCTTGTAAAGGGAACCCGCCCTGCATCTATTGGAGTAGCTAAATTACAAAGAAGGTGAAAAGTGCTCCAATAAGTGCAGGTTACTACCGATCCTAGTTCAGGCAGTTAATTAAATGTCTATCTTCTGGAGTACTGTAAAAGGTGCTGTATTGGTAGCACTCAGACTGGATTTCAAAACTTTTTTTAATGCAATCTACTGCTCTGCTGGATAGAGAGAATGCTGAGGTTTGTGTATGTCAAATGAACGAAAAGCAATAACGTCTCAGAGTGGTGCGATCTGCAGTAAAGTACTGTGGTTTGCAGGAAATGTGACTAACCTTCACCAAAACTCAGTGATTTTGGTTACAGTGAATTGTTTTTTAATACATAATACATATGGAGCTTAATTATCATCCAAATGCAATTTTAGTGTTCCCACAATACTACAAAATGTCTAAATTAGTTCAGTATGTTTAATATCAGTAACATTTCAATAATTTAATTACTTCAAAATGTGAATTGCCTATTGAAAAATCTGTTGTTGATTGTACCTCAAAAAATAGTTGTATTTGTATTTATTAGGATCTCTTTAAATAGAAATGTTTAAAAACACTATCGGAAAACGCAACAACTAGTTTCTAAATAGAGATAGAACTTTCAATGTTTTTTTATTATATTTGGTATAATAGTGATTATTTGCACATTAATTGATGAACATGAACCCATGAAGTTTGGTCAGCATTTGATTCCACTATAGATAGAAACAATATTTCAGAACATATTTTAGGTAAAAGCCTGCACTAGACAAATGCTACTTTGTATCTTTCTCTTTTTAGGTGAGAACCACATGATTACTTCCCTGACTGGATTGTCTAATGCAAGACAATCAACAATCAACCTTGGTAACAATATAGAAACTTGGATTTCTGTCCAGGGATAAAGGTGCTAAAAGAAGACTTAGCTGGCAATGCTCTGATTTTTTCTAGGAACACATAAGGGATACAGCCACATTGAAATAAAAAAAAATAATTCTGGAGAGGTTGTCAGATAAACGCAATACAAACCCCATTGTTGTCTGCAGTGAAACCCCACTGAGTGTGATGAATGGGCCCACAATAAAATTGTCACTTTCTTTGAAGTGGCTCCAGTATCGTGTGAGCTCAAGCACAGGAATCCCATTATCTTCGCACTAGGAGGAACTAATAGCAATGTTTTTCTTTTGTCATGTGTGTTCAATAATGTGCTTCGTAACACTACATTAGGAGGATAACTTGAGATGGGAGTAAGCTGCCATTGTGCAGTCCTTTTGATGCAGTCTGCCAAGGGAATTCAAGCCATTCCTTGGGACCTCCTTGACAGAAAATCTTTATTTGTTTTGAATCTGTAAGAGCAGCTGTCTGTTAGTTGTCTGTCATGGATAAATGGGATGGAAGATGTTGATATCACATTCGTGTCTAAGTGAGTCTGAAGCCTGGCTTTTGACTCCAGTTTGCAGCTCAGTGGTGTGCTCTTTAGCCTTTTAATGAGTTGAAGTCCTAGTGAATAAATACAGTAAAACAAATGGAATCTAAATACATGCATAAAGCTACAGCTGTACTTAGAGGGATAACCTGCGTGTTTAACATTAAGCACACAATTCATTGCTTTATTAATGAGGTTAAATGTAATGGCACCTGTTATCCTTGTCCCATGAATAAAACCAGCACCATGAAAATGGTACCAAAAATTGAATTGGTATCAATAAGACAAGATTTTGTTTCCCATAAGAGAACTTGCATGCCTGAATATTGGAGCAAGCCACTTCTGCCAGCATTCCAGCTTTTTCTAGTGCTTGAAGCACCTGAATTTCCATTTTGGTTTGTAGACTTCTCTCCATTAAAATTAGAAAGCCTCTATTGAAGTAACAAGAAAGAAAACATGAGTTACTTTAGGTTATTGTACATTTGACTCTCTGGAAGAAGTCACTCTCTGCTGCAATACATATCCACTTTTCCCAGCTGTATCTACTAGTCTAATGTATGATATTACAAAATTTATTGAAGGTTTGGTTCCTAATACTCAGTGTTGAAAATCAGGTAGTGATAGTATTTGTTCCTTAGTTGTTGCTTTGTTTCTTTTTAAAATTTAACTGATGATTAGGCCTTCCAACATGGTCACTTCCAGGGCTCTATTTGAACCTAATTTTCATTTTATGTGCAAATACACATAATTAAAGGCTACTTACTGCAGGTAGTTTTGGTGGCAGATGTGCTTGGCTCTTCATGGAACTATACATACTGTGATGTGCAAATCTGGAATTAGCCCTGGAATTATCAAGTGCCTTGAGCTGCACAAACGTGTGAAAAGAGTGTTTTTTCCTGACAGACCCACTTCTCAGTAGAGGGCGTTTGTGAGATGTGTGGAGTTCCTCATTCCTACATGAACTGATTATGAATCCCTACATTTGGGAACTACTGATGAAGTGGATTTGCCTCTCACGTTTCCAAGTTGCTGAGGTTTCTGCCGTATGGTGTTGCACTCCAGGATGCCCTCCATCTGTGGTGGCTGATTGTGCCTGTGCAGTTTCTTCCCCACTGGGGAGATTCACTCCCTCCCTCACTCTTGTGCCAGGTGCTGCATCACAGCTGCGCGATGAAATTGTCTCTAGTCTGTAATCTGAAATAACATCTCAAGACATGGGTGCACTCTTGTTTGAAAGGAGAATGATGAGCAGTTTGTATGTGGAGATCTGAATTCTGACTGGCTTATGTCAAGGTCTGTGGATCTTCCCCACACATGCCTTTTTACCTCTGCAGGAAATTATGTTCATACTGGATGAGTGTATTCCATTGTCTTTACAAAGGCATCTGTTGAACAACATTAGAAGCATAATCTAGCATTCCGTTGTCCCTGAGCTGGAGACACTAACTTTCTTCAAATGTTATTTCCTTGCTGTTGAGAGTTCTGAGAAATATGGAGTAGATAAAATCAAGTGCTGATAAAAATCAGGAATATAAATTTCCACTGAAAATGTTTCTAATTCTTCAATTTTAGGAATCCCATCCTGTGGACTAAAGGACAGATTAAATTCACTAGTATAGAAGAAATTCTTCTGGAAGGCAGCAGTAGGAGTGGTGGTGTTGTGCAACAAAAAGCAAGGGATCTCACCTCTCTCCATGCAAACTGCAATAAGTTTATACCAATAGAAGTTTTTAAAGCGTTCTTTTGTTGATATTCATGCAAAAGGACTCAACTTCTTCTTGTCCCAAGAAAATCAATATTAAAGACATGTTGAATTTAAACTATTCTCCCAATGGGAATCATATTGTCTGTTTATATATAAACCCATTTTCAAACAAATTAGAAAAAGGACTATACTCCCTGTGTTAGACTCACAATGTTAAAGACTTATATTGGATGCAGACAATCAGAACCGAAAAGACTGATTTGGAGTGTTAGCAGAAACATGACTATTGTTAATCTTAGAAAACTTCATGTATGCTCAACAAAGTAGAGGGTCACAGCAATTTATATTAATATGCAAGTCATCAGTAAGGCTGCCTCAGAGGGAACATAGTTGAATTTAAAACCATGTGGAGGAAACTTGATCAGTAAGAAGAATCACTTCCAGAGGAACTATGTGATGCTTCTGATGAGCTGCTTAGTGGTAAAGGTGAAGTATCTAGCCTGATCCTTTCTGAGGCCTAGCACTGGTTGGGTTCAAACAAATTATTCAGCATTATATGAATCAGTAATTTAAATAACTTGGACACATTTATATGTTCAGGGATATATGAAGAGTCACAATGATCAATGAGTAGATATAGAGAGGTGTAACTTTTAAGAAACATTAATTCTTTTTTTTCGGATAAACTTAGTAAAATTTTATTTAAGAAAAAAATCTCTGATTTAATTCCTATGCTAGACAGCATGCCGTGGACATGCCATGCACATGTGTCATGCTTTGCTTCTGATATTTCAGTGGTCAGACTCTCCATAGACCTGTCATAAACTCACAGAGCTTCAAGAGAACTGCTGTAGTAATATGAACAAGCAAGTTCTCTACAAGCTCATGAATTCTCCCTTTTGAGAAAAAGAAATAAAGGAATCAGCCTGCCGAACACGTTACTAACAAATGCTGTTATTCTTCTACCTTAACATTTTATCTTGAAAACTTCAGTCCAACGGGTCTGCCTGTCTTTCAGCATATTTACATGGCTACCTACATTCATGGCTTCTGCTGGAAGCAGGTGGAGCTGTTTGGAAAGCCTATACATGTGCAGACACTTGGAAGTAAAAGGCATTACCTCACTGAAAAGCAAGAAACATTAGGGACAAACGCTACTCTTCGAAGAGGCAAACAACATTCATTCTCCACTGTGTTACACCATTTGCAGAGTAAGTAATGGATAAAACATATCACCTGTCCCCCTTTCCACAGTCGAGAACACTGTGAAATGCAGCTTCACGAATGAAACCTTAAAACTTTAAACATAGCTGATGTCTTTGAGCAGGATCTATGCAGAACCCACAGCTGGATGTCAGGAATAAAATCTCTTCATTCTTACGCCCCTCGCTCCCCGCTACCCTGCGTTTCAAAGCACTGCTGTTTCACCTGGGTAAGAAGCTGGAAGAGGAGTTTCCGGAGCCGATCCCGCGTTCTGCCCGACGTGTCGGACAGCTCTCCTGTTTGCCGGCAGAGCCTGGCGGGGGCTGCTTTGCAGTGGGCAGCGGCGGGGAGAGAGGCTTCCCTCTCCCCTCCCGCTCACTACGTCGTTCCGATCGCGCTCAGGGGCTGGGACCCCGTGGGACGGCGGTGGCTCGGGGATCCGCCTCTCCCTTCACCGCAAGACCCACCTCGGCGGCGCGGGGCTGGGGCGAGGGCACCGGCTCTCGCAGGAGGAGGGGCGGGGCGGGGCG
>WEKY01008188.1:34614-50026 GCA_013390045.1 Picathartes gymnocephalus
GCACCGGCGCCGCTGGACAGCGCTGGCGGCTCCGCGGGCGCTGGGGGCGGCCGGACCGCGCCTTCGCCGCGGCGGCAGCGGCGCACCGAGAGCGCTCCTGGGGACGAGGGCAGCTGGTGGCTGTCCCGACAGAGTTCTCTGCCCCCCCCACCCCAGGCTCAGGATCTTCTGCCCACGGGGAGAGGCTTGTCCGAAAAGCCGAGAGACAGCGCATGGCGGTTTTTTATTTCCCTCCCCCGCCACTGCGCCGGCGGACATTCCTCTGCATTTCTTAAGGGAGAAAACTCGGCAAAGAAGGGGGAGGAAGAAAGGCAATGGGGAAGGGAGCAAAAGTTGATTGAATTGCAGAGAGGTGAAGCTTTCCTTTGGCTCCCACTGCACTTTGCACTGGAGACCTTCAGTCCACGCGAAGCTGGAGGATGGAGCCAGAGCTCTCAGCAATGCCCCTCGGGGAGAATGGGAGTGTCCACCTGGTGCCCGACACACCCCTGCTCTCCCCGGGGAGAGGCACGGCCATGTTCATCATCCGCTGTGTGATCCCTTCGCTTTACCTGCTCATCATCACTGTCGGCTTGCTGGGCAATATCACCCTCATGAAGATCTTCATTTCCAACAGTGCCATGAGAAGTGTGCCCAACATCTTCATCTCCAGCCTCGCTGCTGGTGACCTGCTCCTGCTAGTGACCTGTGTGCCTGTGGATGCTTCCCGGTATTTCTCTGAAGAGTGGCTCTTTGGAGAAGTGGGCTGCAAGCTCATCCCTGTCATCCAGCTCACCTCCGTTGGTGTCTCTGTCTTCACCCTCACGGCCCTCAGTGCTGACAGGTAGGAAAGCTGGGCTGCCACTTCAGCTCTCTGCAGCTTGGGCTAAGGCTAGATGAAAGGCAAATCACCTCTCTGGATAACGTGTCCCTGGTTTGCAATCCTCTCATCCCGACCTGTGAGGTGCCCGTGCTTCTTCCCTCACTCACCGATGGCAAGTGGTACTAACTGAAGTTAAAGGGTGTCTGGAAATGGCTGTGCCTGGACCCCCAGCTTCCAGGGTGTCAGCTGCAACAAGTGGGTTTAGCGCTGTCTTCTGCAGCTCTGAGATGGTCCTGTAACAGTCTATATACTGAAATCTTATTCATTAGAGTCAGATTTTAGATGCCAGATATGACCCTTGGCAAGTCAGAGTGTTGTGACTTAAACCAAGGCAGTGAGTGGCTTACACCAAGTTAGGCACAGATGTATTTTTAATCAATTTATTTATTTCTGCTGAGAAATTGTATGCACGTGTGCATGTATATGTGTCTATGCTTTAGTAGAAGAGCAGGTTACCAGAGGTGACTTCTAAACTGGTTTAGCTTCTGGGAATTCAGAGACACCAAATTGCTCTGTTTTAACTGTCAGTCTTAAACTTTTGTTCAAACTATTCCTATTATCTTCTGAACTTTTAGAGAGGGAGAAAAAAAAAAAAGAAAATACCCCTAAACAAACTAGAAAGTAACACTTTTATCTCCAGTACTTGTCAAATTAGGGAGAAACAAAGAGCTGGATCCCCACTTTTTCCTCCCAGTTACTGTGCTTGGGTACTTAAGGAATTTATAGCAACTGAGTGGATGTAGGACTATGCTTCAGGCTCTGAAAGACAAAATCTTGCAGTGTAATTGCAAACTTAAATGCTATGAAATTATCTTTATTCTTTTATCTAAGCAAATTTTTTTGCCAGAAATGAAAATGTTTAATTCCTTGTCCATAGGAATTCTCCCATTTTCTTTTGTTGGGTTTTGAACTGAGTCACTGCATTATATTGGTGCATGATATGAAGAGTTTAGAAATATATCTTCACACTTAGAATAATGTTTCTTTAAAACTTTTAATCCTTTATTTCCTTTAATAGAGTATAACTAATTTCTTTTTTTTTTAGCTAATTCAGTAAATTGTTTGATTTCACCTCAGGGTAGTCTTCAGTGAACATCAATTTCAGTTATGTTTGAATCAGGACTTAACACGTTTGTCTATAAATACTGTAGCTTGGGAAATGGATTATAGTTTTGAAGAAGAGCTTGCAAAACATAACTTAAAGGGACCTGTAACTGTCTGATTACCTCAGTTAAAACAGATCCAAGGAAACTCTGCAGTTCTCTTTCTGTTCTATTTCCACTCCTTAATATCTTGTGGTATCTTATTTGAAAAGGGAAGAAGTTAGTGGAAATCATCTCTCTAGAGAAATGTAATGTGAGGGAATGGTGGTGATTTAATGCTTAAGGATTCATTAATTTGCTTTTTATATAGCTTTGGAGCATTAGTTGATTTTCCAGATAATTTTATATTCTTCAGGATTCAAGAATTTATAATACTGAATCTGTTTACACTTAAAGCATCTAGAATTGCACATACTAAAAAACAGCTACGGTTTGTGTGCCGAGGCAAAATAAGCTCATAATAAATACATACCTCTGGCATTTGGAGTCCACAGTATATGCCAATGTCAGAAGTGGTTATACTAGGAATTTAGCAATGTTTCTTTAACCTTTGTAGTTTTATTTCAGGTTACTGAGAACAAAAAACTTTTATTTTCCAGTCAGAAGATCTTCTACTGACTTCAGAGACCATTCTCCTAGGGCCCAGGAGATTGCTGGGTGAAGCTGGCTGAACTTTCAGTGGAGTCTGGATTGGAGTCAAATCCACAGTCTTTGTACAACCCTTGTGTTGAACTAGAAGGGAGGCACTGGTGTGGAGGGGCTTCTGGGACACCAATCTGTAGCCAGATTCTAATGTGTATATAACTAGATCAGTTGTGGGTGGTTATGCTGGCAGATCAGAAGTGTTGGCAGCATCCTGCACCCAAGGGGTGCTGAGGAGGGGAGGCTTGGCTGGAGGCATTGTTTGTTCCAGATAAGTGAATCTAGGCTAGGATGTTAGCAGTCTGTAAGCAGTGATGTCACCAAGAGGGCTCCATTATAAGCCAGTGCCTATTTGGTCTGGTACACAATGTCTTCTTAGTGGCCCCTTCTTTCACAGATAGTGCTCAACCTACATTTTAATATAGGATAATTAAAGCTCTTCCTGCTTTTTGCTCCTTGCAACCATGAGACGGTATAGAATGCCAAACACCGACTACACTAAAGAACAGATTTAAGAATACTTAGGATTCTTTGGAGCATGCCTGTGTGAATTAGGATAAGGGAGGTTGTGGTTTCCACAGTCTGATTAACACTTGTTTATGTGGAAGTCCTGCATGACAATTTCCTTGTGTGTGATACATCTAACTGAAGTAGCTACAGAAGTTACAGAGTCTTAATGATTACCAACAAACTGAAGCTGTAAGGAGGAGAAAGTAATACTAATTGTCTGTATTTCATATGTGATTTTTTTGTCACAGAAGTCCTTCTCAGCATCAGCAATGCTTTCAGTAGGACAAACACGCACCTTTTATTTGGACACTTCATTACCTTGTATTGAGATTATCTGAGTTTTAATTTGGAGGTTCTGTATGTGTGTACAAATGTAATATGTAATTTCTATCAATACTTTCCAGACTTCCCTAGAGCAGACTTGCAGATGGAATTTAGCAGCATACCTGCCTGAAGTTGCCCATCCCCATCACAGGGACAGCAGCTGGTTCTGCCCACCCGTAAGCTCCTGGAGGTCTGGCTGCCAGGTGTGGGGAGTGGTGCCCTGCTGCTGCCCCACGCGTGTTGGAGTAGAGAGGGGTGGGAGGTCTGTGGTGAAGGTAGTGATGGTGGCAGCAGAGATGATGCAGTGGTGGCACTGGTGGTGCAGGGTTTTGGTGTCAGAGCAGGAGGCAATCTCCCTCTCCTATGGGATGGAGAAGGCAGCACAGGAGCTGTGCTGCTGAGCCAGCTGTCCCTTCTCACTGCTGTGCAGGAGATATGTAGGGACAGCAACCCTGCCCCTCATGGCCACTGAGTTTCCTCTATTGTGGAGAAATTGGACCACCTCTACAAACATTAATATTTCTCTTGTTTATAAAACCAAAGGAAAAAGAGAGGGTGAATAACAGAAAGAGAAAACTTAATAGAGTGGATGACAAATGAGGAAAAGGAAGAGGGCTGAAAGAGAAAGATGTACCAAAAAAGAGAGGGGAACTAAGGGGAGTGTAGGACAGAACACTCCCAAAAGCACTCAGCACACCCTGAAAGTGCCCAGAGGTGGTGCACAGTGGCTGGGGATGCACTTCCTAAAGATGTGGTAGGACAAGAATTGAAAAATGGGGCCTTGATGAGCTTGTTTTTTCAGGGTCTGTGAACTTCAGTTTTGGCCAGGGCTAATGGATGTTGATGAAACTCAGGACTTGGTGTGGTCTTTGATAAGGAGGATAATAATAAAGAAGTGAGAAGTGTTTGCCAGAG
This sequence comes from Picathartes gymnocephalus, assembly GCA_013390045.1. Lineage (NCBI taxonomy): Eukaryota > Metazoa > Chordata > Aves > Passeriformes > Picathartidae > Picathartes > Picathartes gymnocephalus. Next base: position 38,971 of record WEKY01008188.1, read on the forward strand.
GGACTGCAGCATGGCACCCATGAATAAAATGTGTGCCAGCATGTCCTCACTGCAAAAAGGACAGAAGACAGGGATGAACCTGACCTGAACCATCCAATGAACTTCCTCACTGCTGCACGAAGTGTTTTTCCAATTCGTGTCCATGGTGGACCATACATTTAGCTCAGAAGGCGAACTGGGCTCATAGGGCTCCTCATCCTTTTCTCAGGGTGAGAGATCTTGCTGTTTTGTACATGGGAAGGAATCTAGGTAGGGTAAGAACATAAGTGGGGTGGTATGGGAAGGTGTTTCCAGGATGCCTTTCAGAGTTAGAGGTCTGGATGGTATTTAAATCTTGGTGGGGACAGCTCAGGGGGCAGTGAATTAAGACCGGGTGCTACAATGGGCACCTCTGGCCATTACTGCATTATTATGTGGTACCCACAAAATGCCAAGATATCTGGAGTGAATAGCCTTTGGAGGAATAAATAGCAGCCCCTTCAAACAGCTTTAGATTTATCCCACATAGTCTTTCCTTTTTTCTTTAGCTGTCATTTATGCATCATTTTCAAGTGATCTGTAAAAACAGGACAAATTTAATTGTTTCTTTTCCTACACTGAATTTTCTTTCTAATGAAAGATTTAAATGTGTTAGCTCTAATGCAGTTCTGCTGCACTATAATGGAGACAGCAAAGCTGAACTCACTCTACTACAATTGGAATAGCATTGTATTTGCTTTCTTCCTAAGTAATGTGACATAAAGACACCTTGGAGGCAAATTCTTGATTAACAGGTGACAGTATGAAAATTTAAATTCATGCTGAAATAGCTAAATACAGTGCCTGAGATGTTTAAAATGTATTCTATAGATTTGCATAGCTAAACTATTTGTTCCTTCTATTTTCTTTATTTGTTTTAGATTTGAAAGACTGCAATCTGTATTTAAAAAAAAATCAAAAATGTTTTTTGCAAGTTTGCACTCTGTGCTGACTTCTGATGACATCTGATAGCAAAATCTGTTTTGGCTCCATTTGCTGGTCTATTATTTCCTTTTTTTTGGCAACTCTGGAAATGTTCTGAAGTGTGAAAAGCTGCCCTAGTAACTACTTTGGGTTTTTCTTTAGTAATATCACCTTAATAAAAACTTTTTACTTTTCTCAGAATTTATTTTTAGTTTCTTCTTTTGTTATGGCAGATGCTGATTCAGGCTGATACACAGTGATTGAAAAAATATAAAATCCTCATTTCTTATTACATGTAGTGAAGCAGGTGAAGCAAGACAGTGGACATGATTTCACTTTGAGCTGTAATAGCTGATAGTCAGGGACTAAGGAGTCCTTCTGAGGAAAGTCGTATTAAATGACATCTTGAAAATTACTTATAATTAACCAAAGAATAAAGAAAAAATAATCAAAGGTAACATAGAAGATTATCTGTATAAGTGAAAAACAATGCCTTAGCTGTACACAGTAGATTGGAAAACAAAAATATATGAACCAAGTAGGACTATGAGGTTCTACAAGTATATATTTCAGAAACTGTAACACTTGAGGTAAATGAATGAACGAATTACATTAAAATAAATGATGGTCCGGATGTCTCTCTCACTGTAGACTGTAGCAGTATGGTTATAATTATGCAATAACGGGCAATGCAAAGGAAATTTAAGAGAGGTTTGGCAAGATTTGTCACATTTTTTCAACTTGCCTTTTAGTTCATATATGCAAACTTGACTTTTCTTGCCAGAAAACCTTTGTCAAGTTAAACAATGAAGCCTGTCCTCACCTGTCCCTGCCCTATAATTTCCTAATTAATTTTTATCCATTTTATGCAGATAAAAGGACTATGATATAAAATATTCCAAAAAAGAGGGATGGCAGAACCACCCCCTCCCCAACAACGCAGAAAGAATTTTATGTGTGGAGCAGATTAAGGCGTTAACTACTCTAGGGTAATATTGTCCAAGCCAGGCAATTCAAATCAGCTGTTGGAGAAGTTCCTCCTGTGACTGTCTTTGCACAGCTGAAAATGATTTCTCAGAAAATGACATTTTCCTCCCAAGTTAGGCAACTGTTTCTCAAACTTCATACAGATGCATGCATCTGTCAAATTTCTGCCTTTGTGTGTGTCCTGTGTGTGCTCTCCAACCCATACAGAAACAGTTTAGATTCAGGATGGCAAAATGAGAAATGGCTGTGGTTTTTATCTCAGTCAGTGACCAAGGCAGTGCCTTTGCTGTACTGGCAGCAGCCCCTTTGCTTTAACTAATGCAAATGCCGGTATCCGATTGCCTTTTGCAGACTGCAAGCTAAACCTAAAGAGAAACAGCTTCAAAACCATCCCTCCCCTTTCCTGCTTCTTTGAGCAATTCAGTAAAAGCCTGTCTGTGAGACAAAATAGCTGCTAAACAGCAGCTCCAGCCCAACTCTTAACAAGCATGTAAACCACCATTCATTTATTTAGTTTGCCCCTCAAGCATAACGTGGTACACAATTCCCTTATCTATTACACTCCAATGGGTTAATACTAATTGGACTGTTAGAATTCTCAAGTCTGCATTTAGCAGATCCTCAGAAATGATGTCAAAGATCGCTGTATGCTCTACCACTGCTTTCGCTAGGGAAAAGATTTCGCATGATAAATTTGTTAGAGAAACAATAATACATCTCTTTATTTGTGTGCAGTGTGATGGAACTCTTCAATAACCTCCTGAAATGGGATAATTTAATTGAATTTTTATTTAAAATTGTTTAATTACAGAAGAACTTGTGTATTTATTATATGAGTTTTGCTGCAGAACCATTCTTCCACACTATACATTTCTGGTGCTAAATGACTTTATGGGCTTTTATATGTTTTAATGAAACAAGGTATATGCAACCATGATCCCTAGGTCTAAACATGTTCTACTAGCAACTTCTAAATCCATGGTGACATTCAGCCTAATTTGACAGTGTAATTACAAATAGCAAGTAAGTTCTTACAAGTTCATTAAATTTGTAGAAATAAAAGGAAACCTACTTTGGTGACCATTGAAGAGAAGCATGTTTTGGAATTAAGTTGGCACAACTTTTCAGATATCAGAGAAAATAACCACGAGACAAACAGTCCACATAAGTTTTTCATAATTGCATCTGCTGCATATAGATTTGTGTATTTCCAGCTTTGTATGAGCATATATCAAAATAAAATTGTGGTGTGTATACAAACATGAGAGAAATGGGTTATTCTGATATGTTGTCATTATATCTCATATTGAACTGGAAATGTGTTTAAAAGTGACAGAGTAGAGCTCTGGAGCAAATAAATGAACTTGCTGATTTTTGAATTTAAAATTTAGAGGTTTAAGGTCTAGATTCTCAAATGGTAAAATCTAAGTCTGTTCTAGATATATTAATAGAAGTTTGGTTATTTAATTCTTCCTGGCTTGTAACATTACTAAAACTCATCTGACCATGTAATGTTCTCCACAAGAGTGTGTTATCTGCCATGGCCTGGATTATAACTGAATTCATCAATGAAATTGAAGGAATTGTTTTGTAACAGCAAAAATTTCGTAAAGGTAAACTGGCACTAAGCATATTTTACGCTTGGGATTCCTTCTTTCAGACACTTTAGTTTCTGTAATTGCTATTTTTATTGACCTTCTGATCCACAAGTGATGATTATATAAGATCTCTTCCATTCAAGCATATATAGATACTTTTACAGAGAGACACGCCGTACGTACATAGTAAATACGCAATCAAGAATGCAATTCTGTCTCATCAGTCTAAAGGTAGGGGTATCAATGGAATTTGGATCAAGCCCATTTGGAGAAATGGATTTCTCTTTTCTCAAAGTCCTTTGACGCTTCAAGATTGAGAATATAAACCTTGAAAGAATTAAATAAGGTTAGTTGTGGTTTTCTAAGTTTTTTTTAAAAGTAGAACAGAGAACTAGGGGACAGTACATAAGCTTGTCCAGGCTGCACATTGCAAGGCCTAATATCTAGCCTAGGTGCTGACGTTCCCCTCATCCTACCCATGCCTCCTGAGCAGAATCTAAAATCCAGAATTCTAAATTAATGTTGGAATGAGATAATTAGTCCAGAAAGGCGATAGAAGCCAAGAGAATATACAGGTTTCCTTATACTTCTCCCTGGGAAATAGTATATCCAGTGGTTTGTGTGATGCAGCCTGGTAAGTATAAGGTTCTTTCCTCAGAGGTGAAATGCTAATTTTGACCTACTGTCTAGCAGGCCCAGACAATGGCTCCCAGACACCTTGGCTGCGTGAATGGCTCCATTTTGTTCCTGGAGAGGCACATGCCAGAGCTGCCTTTGCTGTGGCAGTTTCGTGAAGGCTGATGACTTTGGTGTGCCCCAGCCATTATTTAAACATAACTTTGAGATCAGACTCCTCAGCTTTGCTGTGCTTAGTTTCAGGATTATAAACGAAGCTTAGGTGCAATTCAGGGAGCTCCTGGCATGCACAGCAGGGGAAGTACAATTGTTTGCTTATTTTAAAAGTCAAGAAAGAATGGGCACAGTGAGTTGGGACGGGCCAGTCACTGTGTGAGGCTTCTGGATGATGCTTTCAGGCACCTGATAATGTGTGGCTTTTTTTCTATGCACATACATATGTCTGTGTATATCTATATCTATGTATATATATGCACAAACCCATATTCAACAGTACCAGAGCATGGGACTGATGACTGGTAGACACTTGTCAAACTGTTTTTGGAGATGTCCATGATGTAGTTTTGACCTGGGTCAATCAGTATTCTTTGTACAATTTCTAGGCATGATTCAGGATTAAACACAAGACCAGGGGCCATTACCAACAGAAGTGTAAACTGCCTAATTTGTTTGGATGTGGTGGTCCCGTACTGGGATATTAAAGAGATTAATTAAATAGCCATGGATGTCCAGCCAATGCCATTTGGCCTCCAGGCCCAAAAATAGACTATGACACTGTTTAGTTTGCTCATATAGATGTAGCATCTATATTAGATTTAGTTCTTAATTCCTTTCCTGCTCTGTCCCTCTCCCCTCCCCTCCCTTCCTCTTCCCTCCCTTGCCCTCTACTCCCTTCCCCCAGTAGAAACTTAGGAAAACTGCAGCTCTAATGAAGACTTATTTGTCTGTCTTAAGATATGTAAAAATACGTTCATAAGTGACTCGAAATTATCAAATTTGAATATGAATTTACCAGAAAAACTGGCATATATGAACTTTTCTGAATAATAGCTGGTGAAACAATTTACTAATATTGCTTTTGGTAGCAGATTTGAACAAATTACTGATGGTAATTTTAACTAGTGCAGTTATAAATTAATAGCTTTAGAGAAGCAGAACTAAAAATCCAGATTGCAGGCAATGAGCTAGCATTGCAAGGTTTGCACGAGCTTGTAAGAAGCATAGTAAGCTAACGTGAGGTGAATAGAGAGTAGCAGAAGTAGAAAGAGAAGAAAAAACGAAAAGGAAAGAGAGAATTTCTCCTCTGAAACACTGGGTGGATGGGACAGGTAACATATTACATGCAGAAAAAAACCCTCCACCATCCTGGGGAACTTCTGGTTTGATTCTTTTCAGGGTGGAGAAATCATCAACAAGTGTTGAAACGTTATTGATAGTTTTTGGCTCAACAGAGTGTATTTTTACTGAGTGGAAAACTTTTTCCACTTAGGAAAATCTTAAGATTTTCCCCCTGAGAAACGCAGAACACATGTCATTGACATTGATTTTAAGTGTGTTTACACATGGTCTTCTAGTCTGCATTTCAAATACTGAGTGTTATATTCACTATCAGACCTCAGAGATGCTCATTCCTGAGTGAATGCAATTCTCTGCTCTGAGTGAATGCAATTCTCTGCTCTCAAGAGATAAGCACAGAATAAAAATATTGATATTACCTGTAAAAAAAAAGTTAAGAAATGTTCTTTACGTTGCAAGAATTTATACGAATAAAATAGAACAATGCAAATCTCAGACAGTTTGTGTGTTGTGAAAGAAGCTCCTGCAAGAGTGGACATCAAATGATCCCACACTGTTTCAGCTAGATAAATTGTTCTCTTAATGATTCAACTGGAGTTGGGCCAATTGAACTGCTCATACAAGGACGAGGGCTTTGGTCCCATCCAAAATTTCATTTTACTGTAGTCGAGTGGACCGCAGCTGGACACAATATTAGTATTTTTAACAAATACTGATTATACAACCTTTTCAGATATATTTATAGGCTTTTATGTTGTTAAAATTTTTGCGTTTGAAAGCACCATGCAGGGACACAATAAAAGACTAACATATGAATCGTTTTGATAAATTACTCTAGTTTGCAGGAAATGCAGTACAACAGCACAGCAACATCAGTTCAAAAATCTTATTTATAATGAGGCAAATAATAGCAACCCCTCCAGCTCCAGGATTAAAATGAAAATTAAAGCAAAGTAATATGAACTTCCCTGCCTGAATTGTGTCTCTGCTCGGCTTCGACTCCTCATTATTATATTTGTTTTCATTGTGATGTCATGTAGGAAATTAGGTGATAAATTAGGGTCCTATTTGTGGTAGGTACTATATAAAAAGCAACAAGAAGCAAGTCCTTGACCTGAAGGGCTTTTAAGAAAGGACAACAGACCATGCAGAATCAAAAGGGCAAGGAGATATTGAGGCAAATCTTGTTAGAATGGTAGGCTATTTTCCAGTAAATAAAGTGGCCTAAGTATTGACTAGTTGTTTTGGGTTTTCTTGTTAGTTTTTTTTTTAAGGTCATCACACCAAAGTACTCCAGAAAAAGAGGTTGGGAAGCAATGGAAGGTAGCGTAGGTCTAGTAAAGAAGCACCTTCTTTTGAAATCAAGTGTGTGGGAGGGGAACAGCATTGTGGATGCAGCACCGACAGGAGTAGAGCTTTCCATTCTAATTTGGAGCTGAGAAATGCCTTTAGAAAGTCTTTGAAAACAATGTTTAGGATAAAGTAGATAAAACAGATTGGAGTTCAGAAGGTAGAAAAATGTTATACCTCTGGAGGAAGAGGATATGCTTTATATAAATTTATTTTGGGATTGTGTAGAAGGGAGGAGATTGCTTTAAAATGGAAAAAAACACTACACAAAAATCCAGTCTGCCAAAGGAGACTGGGCAAGCTTATGCTTGTGTCTGTTGGCAGAAACCACAGCTCCAAAGACAGGAAGGGTTTCCTGAGCTGGGGTCCCTTTGTCAGCAGTGATAATGATAGAGGGTATAGGAAGATGGAATTTACATGAAGGCTTTTAATTAAAACCAAATGCATATTTATAATTATTTCCTGAACTTCATGGCAACCTATAATTTGCTCTTTTTTCCTCAGTGAAGTAAAAGAAAATATGAATTTACTTACTAATTTGACTAATTTGCACCCTTAGTCTAATTTACTAACGTTGTTTTTATTGATAGAAAATATGGTCTTTGTAATTTGAATGGTTGGTGGTATGTTTTAGCCTTACACTGGTTTTATACAAAGGAAGAGATTGGGTTTTCACTTTGGGAACACTTCTCATTACACTCAGTTTACATTTCATTTTATCTGTAACCTGTTTCTTTTCACTCTATAGCTTTTCAAAGACACAAACAAGATGACAGATTTTGTAGAACACTTAGTGCATTTTTCTTCCCGTTGACACTGAGTACTGTGAAGGGCTGAGTCCTAGGAAGAGTGCTGCCTTGTAGTCAATAAAGTAACATGTAGAGTAAAAGAAGGGGGTTTTTTTTGTGCTAAACTCAGCTGTTTTGTGAAAAAGGGCACTCTGCTCCAATGCCTTCCAACTTGGAGTAAGTCATGGCTCAGGGAAAAGCATACTATTTGCTGAAAGAGCAATATATGCCAAAGTACAAATATACGTTGCATCTTCTGCTAATGTAAATGCTTCTGAAAAAATCTTCCATTTAGAGATTAACTATCCCAATTTGCTGCTAAAGCAATTATTTGTTACATGGTCATTTACTTAGGTCATAGAACTGTGGTCAAAATATTTTGAAGCAATGCAATGAAAAGGAGAGGAAAAGATCTGTATTACAAAACATTATTTTTATCCAATGTCCTCCCTCTGCCCCAAAATCCCCAAACTAGCTCTTCCCTAAGAATGAAAACTTTTTTAAAAAATGACCAGATGTAGAGGACTTGACATCACCTCAAAAATAGAGGGTCTGTCTTTATGTAATGAAATAAAGGCAGACAGCAATAGGAAGCAATTATTGAATAATAAGGTCACAGTTTGTGCTGGGGAGTATTCATGTTTTGTGCAGAAGCTTCTGTCCTTCCTATGGCAGTATAAAGGCTTTCTTTACACCTTGGTGTCCAGGGAGTTTCTCAATGTGTGTTAGCGGAAATGGTAGATATAAATTAACAGAGACAGTTTGCTGAGTTTTGTTTTCTACTCCATGATAGGGGTGAAAATACAGTAAAAATTCTCTCTCTGAATTTAGAGAAGATATGAACATTAATAGCCATTATTTTTAATTATTTAATGATTAAGCAATTTATCACAAACCTGAGAAAGAGGACCCCAAGTTACGTTTTGACTCACAGGTTCTCTGAAGGGAAGGGTCCTTGGGTACCATGACAGAGCTCTGCTCCAGGTGTTTTCATGGCATAGCCAGTTGCAAACATCTGCTTAAGGTGTTGAGGGGCTATGAAATACCTGTCAGGACCTGCAAATTAGCCCTAAGGGGTACTTGGGATCACAGCTCCATTTATCAGCATTCCCTTCAGCAACCACATTATATTTGGGTATAAACTAATCCTTGGTAAGTATTTAAATACTTGCTCATACCCGTACATATTGATACATCTATATGCATCTATATCTACCTACATGCATGGATATGGAATTTTATCACAAAGTAGAGGCATCTAAGTTACTGTTCTTAATCTAAGCTCATTATGTAGCTAACAGAGAAAAAACCAAACACCCTAGAGGGTGATTTAATATACCTAAAATCTGATTTACTCTTTGACAGTACTTCTCCACTGACTACAAACATCCAAGGATGAACAAAGCTGTGTACCTGGAGAATGAATCTCCCCTGGGTCCCCTCTTCCTGTTAAACTTCTCTTTGAATATTAAAGAAGAATAATTTTTTCCACTTCTCAAAACTTCTGCTCTTTCAGAAAAAATCCCAGCCATCCCAAGTCAAATTGAAAGTGGAAACAAAAAAATTAAAGAAGTTAAAAAAAATCCCATAAGCTTCCATATTACCACAGCTTAGACAAAATGAAATGTTTTGTTTAAGGTTTAGTTCTTAATAAAAACATTAAAGCATAATTTACTTACCTTTAAAAAAAAAATTAGAAATCTAAGTGGGACTTTAAGGTATCCTTGAAATATTTTTCTCAAATTATATTTGTCCTTATAACATGTACATTTTCTTGTGGAAAGTTTGACTTGGTATCACCTTCTGCAATGATTTTTTTAAATAAAAGAATTCCTGACCAAAGTCTACTTCTATCCTCTATTCTATTTTCTCTAGAGTGATGTTTCCATTCTCTTCAATTCTTCCTGTTTCCATTGCAAGGGTTATGAAATTATCAGTTCCACAAAGGTTTATATGCAATCATACATTATGAGTCAGTTTTCCAAAACACAGGGTAGAGCAGCAGCTGCCAACAATTTATGTAAGAGTTTAATACTTTCTGCACAGGCCATTGGGAGTCATATATGCCTGACTTTATGAAGATGCATATACTGCTCTGAGAGGGGCTGTGAGCGTCCCGGAGTGGGAAAGTTGTGATGGCAGCAAGAGAGAGCCTTGGGCTTCAGGAGCCAAGGAAAGAAAGTAAGAAGGAAACACTAAGTGTGCATGTGCTGGTACAAGAGTGAGGTGGAAGTATGGAGGAAGGATGCACATTTGGAGATTTGCTGGGGGTAGTTGGAGAAGGAAAGGGTAGAGCTATGGCTGATTCTTCAATTTCACCACACTGGCACAGAGTGGGCACCTACAGCCATAGGTTGTATCCAGGGCTCCTTCAGCCTCCTCTGATGAGAACATACAAAAAACTGTAGAGATTTAGAGAATGCAAGTTAAAGAAAAATTACAAGCCCCTTGACATTTTAAATAAGAAAAATCATGCCATTATTTTAATCAAAGATGTGAAGTAAGCTTGTGCATCGCATGCTGAATTGGAATACCTTTTAATTTGCATCTGCATTTTGATCAATTTCAGGTACAAAGCAATTGTAAATCCCATGGACATCCAGACCTCCAGTGCAGTGCTATGGACTTGTCTTAAAGCCACTGCCATCTGGGTAATATCCATGCTCCTAGCAGTTCCTGAAGCAGTGTTCTCCGAACTGGCTCACATCAATGACACAGATAATGCCACTTTCACAGCATGCATACCATACCCCATGACAGACAACATGCACCCAAAGATCCATTCTGTGCTGCTTTTCCTTGTGTATTTCCTTGTCCCTCTTGTGATTATCAGTATCTACTACTATCATATTGCAAAGAGTTTAATAAAAAGTGCTCACAACATCCCTGGGGAACAGAGTGAGCATTCCAAAAGACAGGTAAGCACTTTGCTTTTTACATTCCATTAAAAGATTTGTGTGCTGTATACACTTATAAATGAGTCAACGAATTATAACATCCAACTTGTTGGATTTTGCAGAGGATTAGTTCAATTTTCACATGAAATAAACCAAGGATTATCTCAAAATTTTCCTTGCTTTCACAATTAGTCAATATTAAGCCTAGTATGTAAATGAATATGAACAAGGAAAATTATAAATTCACTGCCATCAATGCACATTCCTAACGGCAAATGAGATTGGTGTATATGTTTGTATGTGTTGTTACTGTCATCATTACTTGTATTATTACTGAGGAATGATGTTTTTGTAGTTAATGATGGTGGCTTCATTTATCTCTATAGGCAGTCATTTTAGGAAAGAAATCTTAAATGAATGTTTTGAGAATTGTCCCTTTTTATTTGTGCCTGGAGATGAGAAAACTGACATAGGCAGGGAAAATTTTACCTAGGGGATCTAAGATTCTTCTCAGATGAAGGAGGGCTGGAAATGTGAACATAGAGCATTAGCTGATTCTTTT
>WEKY01008192.1:0-21966 GCA_013390045.1 Picathartes gymnocephalus
TCTAGTCTCTGTTCCAGGTCAAATTGGTAAGGCATCACCAAGCACTACAGCAGGTCACTGACATAGAGCGTGACACTCCCTCCTGGTTTCCCCTGCCTGTCCTTCCTAAAAAGCCTGTGTCCTTCCATTCCAACACTCCAGTTATAGGAGCCATCCCACCACGTCTCTGTGATGCCAATAGGATCACAGACCTTCAGCCATGTGCACATCTCTTTTGACTCCTTTTGTTTATTGCCCCTGCTATATGTGTTTGCATAGGGTCATTTAACTGGCTGACAATAAAGATGATTTGCTGGCTGAAGTGGCTGAAATTCCTTTATGCTGCACTTCAGGTGCTCTCCTGACTTGCAATCCCTCTCCAGCCTCCAGGCATTTCTCACTGGCCCTAGCATCAAACCGGTAGGAGTGGGGTGGATTGAAGTTCCCTTCCCCCAGCAACTTTAAAGCTCTGCAGTTTGACAGCATCAGCCTCCTCTATTGTTCTTTCACAGATATATATTTTTCTCACAGCTGGAATTCTGGAGTTCAAAAATAAAGTAATAGTAGGAGAAACTGATGTTAATCTCCATAGGCCCCATTAGCTGAACAACTTGCTTATTCTCTAATGTGTGATAGCAGGGTGCAAGAGAGGTTGTTATATTGTTAGCCTGGCTTCCTGTGTGTCTTTTTGTCTTAGCAGCTCTGCAGAAATGTCAGCGTAACACAAACGTAATTGTTGTGCTGTGATAATCAAGATTGCTGCCCTTCGTCTGCTCATTAGGAAGGCAAATATATCTCATTTACAAAGAAAGTTTTTGACTGATGATTAAAGTACAGGACTGAAAGTCAGCTACCTAAAATCATGTTTATGTCTCTGTAGTGTTTGGGGTTTTTTATACGTCTTCTTTTTTTTTTTTTTTTTTAATTTTTGTGTAAAATTTGATTAAGCATACTGTGCCTCAGTTTCCTTTCAGGTACAAGGAAGTTAATATATTGGAAACTTTTGATTGACAAATTTAATGTTTGTCAGGTACTTCGACATGTTTAGATAAAAGGGTCTCTTGAAGTGCAAATTACAGAGGTAAGCATGGCTGAGGTGCAAGCGCCCTATCCCTATTTTGGTGCCAGCATCTGCCAGTCTTTTAACTGATTTTTTGTGAAAGCCTGTCTGGCAGCACTGTCTAATGTTCTGTTTCATTCCTTTTATGGGGAGAGAGCCTTGTTTTGCCAGGGAGCCATTGATTTATTTTCTTTTCCCTAGAAAAAAGTTATTTTTATGGAGTGTTTAAAGATCTCCGTAAATGGGGTATATAACACATATTTTATATCAGAGGTCTGGAAAATTATTGATATTTATTGTGCTTAATCTTCAGCATAGAGGTAAAATTTCAGATTATAAGCGTCAATTAATTAATGTTTAGGCCTTGGTACTTAAAACTTGAAGTATGCCAAGTCCATACCTAGCCATATTTCATCTAAAATTCACTGCTTGGAAACATGACCTCAGAGTGTCCAGGGTGGCTTTGTCCCTCTTGAGCCATCTCCTTTCTCAGGTCATCAGATATCAGCTTTGTTGGGTGGGATCTTCTTTCTCCATTCATGAGTGAGGTTTAAGTAGGAAGTTGTTCAGTGGTTCCCTCTCTTCGACTTTGGCATCGTGAGTTTAGCCTGCAGGAATGACAGAGTCTGTCAGAGACTTCGCATTGTCCTCTGCCTTCCTACTAGCTTCTGTTTCTGGGTACATTCCCTTGGTGTTACCCCAACACAAATGAAAACTAATATACCTACAGGAATTCTTGGAAAAATCAAAAAGGCTGATATTTTAAGGGGAAAGTCTTCATTAGGCTCTGTGAATTTTTTAGAGTTTACATAGCATTAGAGGGAAAATTAGACCTTATCAACCAAAAGGGATTTCACGTCAGGGCAGAGGGTATATGTAAATTAGCCTTAGTCTGTTTTATCAGAGGCTTTTTCATCATATCTGCATGATGTTGAGACAGGCTAGCAACTGGGAAAAACTATTAATCTTGCATTGTTTTCACTGTACCATGACTATTTTTGAAAAATTACCTTTAAGTGCAGTACTTTGAAGAAATAATTATAATTTATTAACCAAAACCTTTTCCAACCATCCACAGTAAGTGTGCATGTTTGTGTGCACCCATATGCTCTTCTAGCTATAACTCCAGCAGGAATGAGTTTGACTTTGTGGACTGGGTGTGTCTTTTAAATGATGAGGTCAGCACCTTGTAGGAATAATTTAGGAGGTCATCCACCAAGTTCATGGGTCATACTGACTTATCACTGTCATATTTGAAAGGTCATAAGTAATATTTACAGTATTAACTTTAAACTGTTCATTGAATATAACTGAATATTACTCTCAGCAATGTCTCATGGAATGCAACTAGTGATTTCCTATTAATTATCATAAAACCTTGCACTCTCCTACAATTGTACGTCTAGAATTTATCAGAGAGGTGTACAGTTCCCAGGAATCTGCCCTAATCTCCAAAAATGAGGTATGCTAGGAACATAAAGAACACTTCAAGATCAGTGTATTTCAAAGCAAACGAGGACAAAATGTAGCTGTATCAGAAGCAGAGATAAGGAAGCCTGGAATCCAAAGGGATTTAGTCATCTCATTGAATTCTTTGATCTAATTCAACTGAAGTTTTTGCTAGATGGAAAGTTCCTAACATGCATTTTTGACCACAGAAATTTGTTATTGAGTAAAATCTGCAGCTTTCCCCTTGGAGAAGAGAGTACAGTAATGGAGAGTCTTCTTTACTTAGTTGCCCATTTATGTAAGTGAGATGTTCCTGAAATACATCTCCATTTTCAAAAACTGTAAGGGAAAGGACAGAAATATGTGCATGCACACCAACACTTGCACATATTTTGATCCGAAATGGGCTGAAACCTAAGGAATTGAGGTTGAAAATTAAACAAAAAGCATTAAAATCAAACAAACAAAAAAAACCACCCAACACTTACAGCACTAGCAAGATGTGTTCTAAGGCAACAATAAGGTCATTTTAATGGCATTACGCCTTAAATTGCAAACTCTGCTGGAAACCTTTAAGTTGCTGTGAAGATAGGAAGTTCTTCCACCTTCCTTTGTGCTTCCTTGCCTTGAGAGAAAACAATATCACAGAAAAGAAAATTTCCTAGAATTCTAGGATCATATAATCTTAAAATATCCTAAATTGGAAGGGACCCACAAGGATCATCGAAATCCATGTCCTGGCCCTCTGCAGCGCTGCACCAACAATTGCACGTGCCTGAGAACCTTGCCCAGGTGCTTCTTGACCTCTGGCAGGTTGGTGCTGTGACTACTTCCCTGGAGAGCCATTCCTTCACCTTCTGGGTGAAGAACATTTTCCTGATATCCAACCTAAGCCGCCCGCTACTCAGCTTCAGGCTGTTTTCTCGAGTCCTGTCACTGCTTCACAAGAGTGAAGAGATCAGTTCCTGCTGCTCCTCACAAGGAAGCTGCAGACTGCAGTGAGGTCTCCCCTCAGTCTCCTCTTCTCCAGACTGAACAGACCAAGTGATCTCAGCTGCTTCTCCTATGCCTTCCCCTCATCCCACCACCATGGGTGGCCCAGATTAGAAAGATGTGGAGGCAGCAATCATACTATCTTGCTGTGATCCTCTTGGAATAACTTTTCCAGCCCCAGTTTCCCTGAAGCTGTAAGCTTTCCTGCTCTTTAAACCCTATCCCTAACCCAATTTACCAGGTATTGTTCAGAGGTAGTAAGTGTAAGAGTCTGTCATTACTTTGCTTTTGCAAACTCTGGTAGGAAAAGTCAGCACCATTATGAAATCCATTATAATCACAAGTGCCAGTATGTTGGAGTAGCTGCAGGAATCATCGAATCCCCTAGGGAGTGTTTATTTCAGTTGTTTCATTTGTTCTAGCTATTTATACTGTCCCTTGTCTGGATTCTTTCTCTATTTTCTGCACATTGAAAGCAAATGCATACCTCAGAGTCCCAAGAGTTGACAGCTCTCTTGAGCTTAACAGAGGAATGATATTTTTCTTCCCCACCCCACACTCTGAATAACTTAAATGCAATGATATGTTCTCTTGGGCTTTCATGTTTCCTAACCATATATAAATAAAACAGATGCAACTTTTTTCAGAGCAGGGTTCCTATCATTTTCCATTTTCTGTAAATCACATCAGTATTTATCTTTGGTGTTATCAAAAAAAAAAAAAACTAAACCGTCCCCAAAAAAACCCAAACAAACCTGTCTTATATCTGATAAAGTACAGAAAATAAAAATTATTTATAAAAAGAAATAGTAAACTTTAGTCTAGCTTTAAAAGTATCTCCAGCTGTCTCAGGATTACTAAAACATGTTTCTTCTTTCCATGTATTGTGGTTTAACCCCAGCCAGCAACCAAGCCCCGCACATCCACTCACTCATTCCCCACCAGCAGGATCAAAGAACGCACTGGAAGGGTAAAAGCCAGAAAACTCATGAACAGTTTAATAGGGAAAGCAAAAGCTGCACACACAAGCAGAGCAAAATGAGGAATTCACTGCTTCCCATGGTTCAGGAGGTTCCCCTTATGCTAATTCCTGTAACACACAACTCAAATCATGGTTCACAACGACAGAAAGGCACACCCATTACCTTTTGGGCCTGGTTATCTGGTTTAACATTGCAAGGAACTCTTCCCCTGGTTTCCAGCATGGTAAGCAAGAGCTTCCTGCTGGAGTCCACTATTAGAACAGTCCATATCATGGTCCTCTGTGGGCTGCAGGGGCACAGCCTGCTTCACCATGGTCTGCACCACAGGCTGAGAGGGAATCTGTACTTCCCCTATTCTGTTGTGGGGTCCCACATGCAGGAGACACTCCTCCTCAAACTCCTCTAACATGGATCCTTCCTACAGGCTGCAGTTCTTCACAAACTGCTCCAGCATGGGTCTCCTGTAAGGTCACAAGTCCTGCCAGCAAACCTGTTCCACCACAGGCATCTCACAGGTCACATTCTCACATTCTCCTTCAGGCACCTACCTGCTCCGGCATGGGATCCTCCACAGGCTGCAAGTGGATTTCTGCTCCCTCATTCACACATCTCAGTCCCTTCTGCTCAAGTTCACACTGGAGTTTCAGTCTGTCCAGTAGAGCAGCACAGAATTACACACCATGTAAATTACTTGATTACAGACACTAAATTTAACGCGCTCATGATTTTCATACAATTTTTGTAGGGTTTTTATTGTCCTGCTTTAAAATCATCCCAACTATTCTCCCTACCCTAGTGAGTAGATGGATTTTTCATTTTGAGTCAGATATTTATTTCAACATTTCAGTATATTCCTGGGATTCATAGGATTTTATGTTTAGTTATACTATTCAGTTACAAGGATTTCCTTGAGGACTTCTATTTTCAGGCAACAAACACTGTCCTTCAGTGGTTCCTCACCAGCCTCTGGAAGTGTTAAGAAACAATACTACCTGATTTTAATGTTATCAAGCTCTTACATGGCCATATTTCCCTCCAGTACATCAACAAAAGCTTACAAGGATTTCAGAATGCTGGAATTCAAGTGAAATTTAACTCAGTTTGCAAGGGACAGTTTGACTTTTCTCTCATACTAGCAAAAGTACCACGTGCTTTTGAACAGGGAAGTGATGTAATGAGAGATTATTTGCATTTATAAATCTTCAGCTGAGTACCATTTCCACCTTTTGGCTGATAATTCTATATCATATGAGTATATCCTTGCAGCATATTGAATTCAATAAAGCTATTCACAGTCCAATATGTCCCTGTGATAAGCCGAGAACAAGACTACTTCTGACTGTCCAAAACACGAAGGCAGAACAAAATCTCTCTGTAACAGTTACCGAACAACACCATATAGTCTCAAAGTCATCCTGCCTGCAAAAGGTAATTTAAAATTTAATTTCTAGCTAATAGACAGAAAATGAGCCTCATAATGTACATTATTCCCTAATAGTGTCTTTTTTTGTTAGACATTTCTTCCAGACATACCCCAGTACTTTTCTAATATACACAGTATACAAAGTTTGTCCTTCCGCAAGTAAAATCAGGAAAGATTTCTCTGTTGGTTAAACATCCAAGTCCAGTCCTTAGGGATAATGGTGGTGGCAGTCATAACTTCTCATATATTGACAAATGCTGAGCAGCAGATCTCATAACATATTCTCATCAATATGAGAATCCATCAAGATATGTATTTTGAATTTTTTTCTTAGCCAAGTCCATTTTTAAACAGCAGATTTAATTTACTCTAATGCCCACATAATTTGGTAGTTTTTACTTTTTCTATATTGAACACAATTTCATTCTAGTACTGCCTTGATGTTGAGGGTTAGGTTTTCTTTCCTTTTGTTCCTTTTTATGTATAGAATTTTTTCCCATAACTTGCTAAGAAACACTAACGACTGGGTACTTTAGAAGAACAAAAGAAGTGGCCAAGCCCCAGGGAGAGGGGCATTCTGTTTACTGTTCTCCTGTCTGGGAGTTTCTCTTGGAGGGATGGAGATATTTCGATAATTGGGGCTGGTAAAGGGCAGGGCTGGAGCACCTGCTGGCACTCGCTCTGGGTTTTTCCAAGGAGCACAGTCGGAGGTGCTGCTTCGGGAAAGAAGAGTTCGTTGCTGCTGCTGGATCCCCACCCGCCCAGAGCTGCTTCTTCTTCCACGGGTGAGCCTCTGCCCTGAACTGGGACCCATTGCTATCTGCTCGGGTGCCCGGGATCCTGAGCTCGCCTCTCCCTGCCCTGCTGGGAGCCGGGCTGCCGCTGTCCCCCTCCCGCCGCTCCATCGGCACTGCTCTGGGTTTCNGCGCCCACTGCAGCCGCGGGGGAATCATCGCACCTGCCCTGCCCACCCAGCGCCACCAGCGCCCCCTGCCGGCTGTGACCATCACTGCACCCAAGGGGACAGTGCCTGCAGGCCCAGAGGGCCGGGACCAGGTTCCTGGTTCTGTTTGTTGTTAATGCCATAAGAGTTGTTGTTTGTTTACTTTATTATAAATACTAGTAAAGAACTGTTATTCCTATTCCCATATCTTTGCCCGAGAGCCCCTTAATTTCAAAATTACAATAATTCGGAGGGAAGGGGTTTACATTCTCCATTCCAAGGGAGGCTCCTGCCTTCCTTAGCAGACACCTGTCCTTCAAACCAGGACACTTGACAAGTAAAAATGCCTGCTATAGAATCATAGAATCATTAAGTTGGGAAAGACCTCTAAGATCATTGAGCTCAGCTGTTAACCCAGGGCCAACATGTTCACTAAATCATGTCCTTAAGTGCCACGTTCCACTGTTGAACACTTCCAGAGATGGCAATTCCACTGCTTCCCTGGGCAATAGTCAGTATAACTGCTTTAGGGTGAAGAGAGAGAAGATATTTTCAAGCTTATCTGTAACCTTTCATTTTTCAAGTATTAATATCCCCTGATTTAGATGACCCTAACATAAAAAAATTATCTAGAAGTAAAAATGGAGGTTGATATCCAAGGACTTGTGTTTGTTGTTATGAAGTGAAGTTTGACAAGTTCTGTCACGCTTAGAGTGTTGCTTGATTCTTTAGAGAATTGCTTGACTGAAGGTTCCAATTTTGGATTAATCTGGACATACTAATTAAAGGAAGATGCTTCATTTTTTGCTGTTAGTGTCTAGCAAATCTGGCTGCATTCCAGCACATGAGTAGATATCAATATGAATTATCAAACACAGGTGTTCAGATATTTTTCAGGTAACAATATTTAATTTTCTGCTTGAGGACTGAGCTTCTGTTTTCAAGCACTGTCCACTGGTTTAGCATGACAGGTAGAGCGTTCAGCTCCACCCAAATTTGTGAGCTCTGCACTTGCTGAGTTATTAGAGTTATTAGGCCACATATTTTGGCTGAACCACCGGCTCTCCTGGGATTGCATGGACTACCCTAATGGGCCTGGGAGTCACCACATCCCTCTCACATCAACATGCCTTCCTCATGGTTGGGCCATATGAGCTTTCGTGTACCACGTCCAGCCCTGTGTCCACCTGCCCCACTGCAGCCAGCCAGCCCCAAGGTGTGAGGTGCAACTGAGGCAGCATTACAAAACAGGCTGAAATGTGCAGAGACTGGCTCTCACTCTCCTGCCCTCTCTGTCAGTGTAGGACCCAGTGCTGACTCTGAGGTTAATTATACTCGTGGGGTCCCTAGTCCTTTCCATCACAGGGTTGCCTTGGTAAGACCTAGATAAAGAAGTGCAAATAGAAGTATAACATGAACCAAGAGAATGATGAGAAGCCCACTGATGTACCTTGCTCCTTGGACCTTTTTTTATTCCTCTATTTTAATTTCACTCCATTACCTGGAACTTTTGTGTGTGCTCCTGAGAAGAAGAAAAGAAAGGTACAGACCTTAGCATCTTAGTGACCTTTACAAGAAACACTTTTTAAAGCATTTTTTTGAGAATATGAAGGTGGCCAAATTCAGCTTTGCCTACAAAGGTGAGAAGTCTTGAACCAGGCATGCTGACTGATAAAATCCATAGATTCTCGCAAGCAACCAGAATGGGTTAGTTAGTATTTGTATTTCTTTTCAAGATTTTCAGATTCCTCCTGCAGGCCAAAGGAAAAAAATCCTTCTAAAAATCTTATTTATTTGCCCTTCTAAATCCTGTTCCCAGAAGTAATTTAGAAGCAAAATGACGTTAAAATGTCTCCCCCTTTTGAAAATGATCTTTAGCTTAAAAATCTGCTACTGTTTCGAAGTCTAAACTGGGCAGAGTACAATACATTTTTTGAGAAAGAACAGATTATAAAGACTACAAGATGAATGTTTTGATAAATGTGTATGGTAAATATCAAAAGTCATTTTAGTTTTTCTTACAGCTGTCCATGGAAATACTTTCATTTCTTGAAAAAGAACCTAAAGTAAGTGTTCATCAATTAAATAATAATCAGTGCTTAGGACCCTTAAATGCTGTAAGGAAAAGTCATCTGATACTGAAAATATTTATCAGGAATTAGTTCTGCCCTTTTTCTGCTGTATGTACGTTTTTACAATAGCTTTCAAAATCATGCACACCCAGGGCCTATGGAAACAACAGTTATTCATCACCTGTTACAAAGAAGACTTTGAAGGGAGGCAAAAAAGGATTATTTTGATTCATTTCTCCTAACTCAAAGGCTTTGTATAAATACAGAAAAGAAACATCTCTTCATCTTCTCCCTATACTTGCCAACAGTTTCCAAAATTTTTTCAGACTTTCTATTGAAAAAAATGGTATTAGCAACCAAAATCTCTGTTCTTCATAACATATTCAGCAACAAAGACTCCCAAAGCAAAATCCTTCTTTGTCCTGCATAACCTGTAGTGCGTGCACTGGCACGTCTGTTATCAGTGCAGTGCACTGTGCGACTGCAAACAGTAATACAATCAGGTTTTCATTTATATTAATGTGGCTAAGCTCTGTGTTTGATCATGTTAGAAGATATGCACTTGCTAAATGTAATTCCCATATATTAATATATTACCTACAAAAGGCCATTGTTTACGTAATATGATTCACATGAGAATTCTGAATGAAAATTTATCAGTGAGATTGGTAAATATTCTCATTTAGTTTTAGGTTAGAAGAATTTAAAAAATAACTATAATAATCCACACGAAATCAGTAAATGTCCATCAGCAGCAGATTTACTATGAGCATCTCAAGACAAAATTCATCATCAGGTATAAACCAAATCCCACAGTCCTGTTCAGGAATACATCCATTACTATCGAGTGAAAACTGAACTTTGTATTTCCCTTTTGGAGAAATTGCCTTCTTCATGCATGAGGAACTTTGGCAAAATAAAATCCAGATTTCAGCACTGTGGCCCAACATGATCCCCATAATACAATTAGGAACATACAGGTAATGGATTTTCCAGCAGCTGATGTTAATAATGTTGAAAGTAACCAGCAGCCTTTTCTACAGTAAAGCAGGAGTTAAAGAAATTCTCAAAAGGCAGAAACCTGGTTCAGTGTCTTTCTTGACTTGGATGGACTCAAATTCTCATTTCCCAAGTAGGTCCATTTTGCATTTTTTTTAATTAAGCATGAACAAGAACAAAGACTTAGATGCAAGGATTCACATGCTGAGATGTCCTACTCTCTGTTATCACAATCTTGTGCTTTTCTTCACTGGAAATTTTTTTGTTTAGGTACCAGCACTGTCTTCAAACCCTTTCAAGAAACAGAAGACATTTAACCTGAGACTGACCATGACCTCATTAAGTGCACTCTCCACTGAGGCATGAGCGGAAAGGGATATATGCACATACTTACTGTAATTTAGCTATCCTGAGAACATAGGAAATTATATTCTTCTGGATACCTCCTTATGACTTCTTTTCACATATCACAGATGCTTAATTTGTAATAACTGGAGTCCTGTTAGTAAATTGGAGCTCTGTTCCCATTTACTTCAAAAATGTATCTGAACAGCATTTTATATCAATGTTACTTGGCAGAGGATGAAACAATACCAATGTGATTGGTAATCAGTTTTCTGTGTACCTCCATTTACAGGTAGATATCATCCTGCCTGCCCAGACAGAGTTAAAGGTTTTCAGAGGTAGAACCAGGAGAACAGGGAGATGGAAAAAATAATCAGTGTTATACTGTAGGGGTCTTTTTCTGGACAAGTTAGTTTTTGAGAGTAATTTAAGTAGGCTGAGAAATTTTGGTCTCTTACTAGACCTAAATTTGGAGGAGATAACGAAGCCTTAATTATGGCAGGGTTTAATGGGAATGAAGATGAATGAAGTAGTTACCAACAGGTGAGTGAGTCTCTGACAAAGAAAGGGGTGCATGAACTGAAGGAAGTGTATTGAGCTGACTGGAATGTATCAAAACTTCAGCAAAAATTTTCTTTGAGGGAGGAAGGAAATATCCAGAAAAGGTTATTTTATTTTTAGCTCTCTGCTCTGCATGTGTGTACCTTTGAAAAAGAGAGTGCTTTTGTTCTGAAAAAAACATTCTGAAAAAACTGCAGTCAGCTCAGCAGTCACAAATCCCTGAAGGAAGAAGGGCTCACAGATGCCAGATGCACTTGTCATGCTACCAGAGCTGGAGAAATGGGAATGTCTGGCCAGTGATCCATTTCAGATTTCGTCTTTTGAGAAAGCAGCCTGGTCACTGAGTACATGGAAGAAAGATGGAAACAGTCCAAAGGGAACATCTCTCAAAGACAATAATGCTCGGTGTTGTCCAGTGACAATTTTTAGCTGGTGACAAAGACAGCTGAAGGAATCTCTGTCCCCAGGCACTTGTTTCACATCTCACTAGCCCATCAGTTTTGCAAACATTATTTTATTGGGGCTCCACTGTAACCTAAAGCATCAAAACCATCAAACTAAAAAGAAACCACCCAACATGGACTGGGTGCTTCTTTAAATCGCTGCTGGTGTTTCTCCTGATCTCCATGTCAGCATGGCCACTCAGACACACTCAACATTACAAAAAGGGAGACAGACAGCAGCGTTAAAGTCTGAGGGAACAGCTGCAGGTGCTGAAGGGGGTTGGCACCCTGTCAGCCCACCCAGCCAGTGTGGTTTACACCCCTGAGATGCCTGCACTGCTCACAGTCTGTGCCAGGTCTGGCTGTGTATTGCAAACTGCTGCATGTGTTCCTAAATTTCAGTATGTATTGGTTGATGGTTTGCCATAGATTTGGGAAAATACGGTCAAATGGCCTTGGGATCAATGGAGACACAGCTTAGCTTTGTCAAGAAAGTGAAGAATTTTCTTTTTCTGAAAGCATATAATACTCCTGCTTTTTGCTTGCCTTCCAAAAATCAGCACTCATTTACAGAAAAGCTAAAAGTAAGAGATCCGATTATCTTGGAGGTAATTAAAATCTTATTCTTATCCATGAGCCGGGCAGTAACCTGGGAGGTCCCTTTTATATTTTATGGAGTACAACATAAAATCACTGAAGCAATATCAGATGACTCTTTGACAACATATTATGTGGTGCCGCCACATTACTGGAAAACTACTGACATTTTTTAAAGGGGAAGTTGTAGTGCAGTTTTCCATGAGATACTGATTAATATGCTATTGAGTCTATAAATAAGGTGCCAACCAGCAGCAGTTGCGACAGCATTTCTGCACCTTGCTAGGCTGGGGCTGAGATCAGCAAGTCAGTTCACATAGGCCAGTTATCTATGATGGAGCAGTAATGAATGGTGAAAGGCAGGATATGAGTTGCTATTTAGAGTGAAGGTGTTCAGAAAAATAAGGACAAAATGAGAATTTCTTCATACAACTTTAGCCATGTTGCAAACATACTCAGACAGAAAAATGAGAGAAGTGTCTAAGTGCAAAACAAGCAATAAATCTGAAGATAATAGAAAGCAGTGAGTGGCAGTCCAAGGCCACACACTGCATTTCATCATATGTGCCAAAAAAGAAACAAACCAAACACAGAGAAATAAGACCCTAAACAACCCTCCGATCTTTGTTTTAGGCTTAAAGTATTTAGTCCTGTGGGCATGTGTCTTCTCTTATTCAGCCCCATTTTGCTACAGACTCAAGGAATTTTGAGTGCATAAATAATAGCATAACAGTCCTTTTTCTGTGTTCTGGACAATTTTGAAATATCTACAGATTTCTCTCAGAGGTTTGTACTGTGGAAATAGTGAGGCTGCAGTAGAAACATTAGTGGAATGAGAGAAAACATTTAATGAATAAGGTCTCTGGGATGCTTTGCTTTGGGAATAACTCAAACACATGGTTTGATCAGGGAGCTGTCTGTGTGCAGTTTGTCATTTCTAAACTCTGTTTTTCCAAGAGATTAATTAAAGTTCATGCAGTGTTTTTGTCTCAATTAGAAGTAATGAAATGGGGGAGCTTCCTTAAGTAATTACAGCATATTTTAGAAAGTCTAAAAAGGATGGACACCATAAGAAAAAATAACCTCTCAAAAATTATTATTATAGACTGTTGAAATAATATTTTCAGTGTCCCAGACAGAGATTTGTAACTACTGTTATGTGTTAAGTTTCCTTATGGCAGTTTTGTATCCTAACCAACACTAGCTTATAAAAAGACTTATTCATATTTCAACAGTCTGTATCAACTATTTTTGTTACATTTCTTTTGCTTAAAGTTTTGCCATGAGTCTTCTCCAAGCAAACCATACTCAGATCTAGCTAGTGCCTTATCACATCCATGGCCCTTCACTGGACTCACTCCAGCATGTCTGTGTCAGTATTGTACTGCGGAGGCCAGAACTGGACCCAGCATTCCAGAGAAGTCTCACCGGGAATGGACAGAGGGGAAGGATCACCTCCCTCCACCTGCTGACAGTGCTCTTCTTGCCACAAAGGCCTTCCCTGATTTCCTTCTAACTAAAAAAACAAAACCAAAAACAACCAAAAAACACACACACAAAAAAAACCCAACCAACCAAAAAACCTACCCATTTTTTTACAAGTCTTTAAGAAACATTACATTGTATGCAATTATCAGGAACAATAACTCACAAACTGCAATGGAATGTAGACACAGTGTACGAATTTAGGAATTGTAATACCGACGGTATTGACACTCATTGATTTTGGGCTGTGTGAATATTTAAAGAATAGTCTGCACGGCATAGCAGCTACTACCAAATGCTTGTAGGATACCAAATGATGGTAGGATATCATCATAAGATATCATATGGTTCCTAATATGTTTTCTCTTTACAGGTCAGCCCTGAAACTCTAAATTTTTGTTTGGCAATGCTGCTTGAGATTATAGGTGGACAATTTTATTAATAGGATTATGTGTAGACTTCCTTTAATTTTGCTGGTTTGTTAATCTCAAGAGTGCCCTGTGACAGTCTGCTTAACAGGATGGTCACACTTTTCTGGTTTGCCTACTCAATCTGTTCTTTATTCAAGTTTGGAGTTGTTGTATTTCAGTGTATCCGGATGTCCTTTCGGTCTTAGAGAGAAAAGAAGGAAGAAGATAGCAATTATTTTCCTCTCTACTAATCATTATTTACATTCCTTATTACTTCTTTCCTCCCTTGTGATTTAAACGCTTTTGCATTAAAAATACTATTTTCTTTTTGAGATTTTTTTCCCTGTGTTAATCATTCTGGTTGTCATAAGTTCTTTGTTTTTGCAAATGATGTCAGCAGAGTAATTTTATGGCATTTTAGCTTTATGCTTAATGCTTGTATACCAAGTATATAATCAGTTATGTCTGATGATTGACTGATTACTGTTTTCTGTGTAAACATGCACAGAGGTATTCTTTGTATTTCACCTTGACAGTGAAATTGTAGGCTATTTTCCTTTGTTAAAGCATTACAAAATCTGTTTGCCTGCTTTTTTGTATTTCTTACCTTTCCTAAGCAAAAATTCCATTCTGTTCTTCATTATTTCCTTGTTGTTGACCAGAGGGACATCAATTAAAAAGATCAGGCATTATGGAAAGTCATTATTGTTTAAAGACTTTTAAATCTATGCTTTTGTGACTCCCTTGTTACCTATTTTCATATAAACTCTTCCAAATTTGCTAAGCTGATACGAATTGAGATAAATTAGATCATTTGTAGCCTAGTCTTTACTGCCAAATTTGGATCGGCAGCCTGTGTGTTTCCCTGTACAGTGCATGGCACTGTTTGCTGGGTCCTCTTGGAGGATGAAATCTCAGATTTGCTCTCAGTCCAGACAGCTATTTTGCTTCCCCAGCACAGCTAGCAGTCATTGCTTCTCTTGTTTTCTTTCCACAATTGTCAACAATTACCTCTCATGTGCTGGTTCTCTCCAGTGCTTTCTGTGCCAGCAGTTTGATCGCACTATCCCACACTCTTTGAGAAATTTTAAGAGTGTATATTTGTGTACACCCCTGCATTATGAAGAACTCTCTGCTTCACAATGGTGGCAAAGTACTTCATTGAGCTCACATTTCTTGCTTACAAGGAAGGTGGGGATTCACTCATTTTAAATGACAATCTTGTTGAAACCTTGAAATATTACCTTGACTCATTTTGAGCCAAATAATAATTTTCAATGTGAGCATCTAATGAGACTTACACAGGGGAAAATATTTGTACTTATGTGAACTGTGGTTGATTCAGTATTGAAATAAATGGTTGATTCTGCAGTATTTAGACCTTTGTTTTGCACTTGATCCACATTTTCTTTTAAGAAATATGTATATTGTGGAGTATATTCTGTCTCTAGGACTCTTTGAAAGATTAGCATTTCTGTAATGTAAAGCGGAATTTCCCCAGTTCTTATCTAAACTTTCAAACTGCAATGGTTTTGAATAGAATCTGCTTCAAAAAAGCTCCCAAGTTTGGCTTTGTAACAGCTGACAAGAATTTAAACAGGAGACAAAAAACTGTTGTACATTGAACTGTACCGGTTGAAAACTACTAAATGTAGATTTGGAGAGTAAGGCTGGAATTACACTAGGAGCCCAGCAAGCTGCTGGATATTTTTTACTGTGGAAAATCAGGTATCTTTCTTCTCATTTAAGAATTTGTGATAGTTACAATGCCACAGTTGTTTACAGAGACCTGGTCCCAGGCTGTGTTTGCCCACAGCTTTGTTGACTTAAATTGGTGGGTTTGGTCTTACTTGCAAGGCTCCTTACCTGCTTTCAAACACCACAGGTGCTCCAGGGAATAGGTATGAATGGATCTTCTGTGGTTTGAAAGGTTGTTAAAGGTTGATTGATAGAAACTCTTTCATGAGATGCCTTGCAGCGTGTGAGTAGCTGTTTCAAGGTAGGCGGATCATGGTTGAGGCCACAGTTTGGAGGTGGATGACACTTGAAGGAGTAAAGTGCTGCTGGGTTAAGGATTGTTCAGGACACACACGCACACAGAAAGAAATATTTAAGGTCAGGATTAGGAACCATGAAAGAACCAAAAAAGGTCATGGAGACCAGATGTTCCACCAGAAGTCAGCTGTAGTTCACTAGCCAGATAAGCAGCATGAGTGGAGAAGGTGAAGGAGGGATTCACATTATGTTGGAGCTAATCTGATTTAGAAAAGTGTTAGCATGGCTGCAGTACTGAAGCAGTACTATGTGGCTGTATTCGTATAGATAATACACAAAATAAAACTTTATTTTAAAACTACTTTACAAATAAAATTGTGTTTTGGTGTATTTCTATATCTTTACAGCTTTTGGAGTGTTTAGGACATGACTCAAACTTACCTTCATACACAGCAAATGTGAACCTACTCTCTACTCAAGCCATAGCTCAAGCAATGAAAAATCACTGTATGTGTTTCAGGACTGTGTAGCTCTTACACAGCAGAGTAATAAAATGTCACCCTATGTGATGTAAATTCTCAGCATTAACTTTTCTGGGAATACAACTATGCAGTTGTCATTTATCATCATGAGTTCAGGGGAAAATGGATAAACACCTCAACCAAGCCACCTGAAAAATAAAAACTCCAAAATCTAGGCATGGCTGATATTACAGTTAACTTAATCTGAGGAGGGGATACACAATTTATGCTTTCAGAAATCAATGACTAGAACATACACAGGAAATAGGTAAACCTCATTCTAACCTTAATTCAGCTTAAAGTAGGTTGAACACCAATCTCCTTTTCTGACTTGAATTATCCTATGATTCTGTGACTAATGAGAAGGAGAGGTGGGGCTCCACTACCATTGGCAGCATGGGAACATCGAGCAAGGCTTGGAAAATACAGTAATGGTAACCTAGATTGTGATAGTTTCCATGTTATGTTGGCTGCAGCATTCAGAGAATTTCAGTGAGATCTTTTCTTCTGTGAAATGATATGCAGGATCCTCCTACAGCATGTAAGTTCTTGCTGCAAATGCACCAGCTTCACTTGGAGGTGTATTGTGCTGTGCTGAACAGACCTCACCCATGACATAGTGGTCGACAGGGAAAAGCTGTATGACAGTCACTGGCATAAAGGAAATACTGTGAAATAGACTCCTCTAGGTTATTCAGAAATAAGAGCATTCTTGCACAGTAGCTGCTGGAAGGCAATGTGATCTGAGCAGTTCTGCTTTGGTAGCAACACTGGAACGGAGACAGGACTGGAAGACTTAAGTTTTACAATGTCTGTTCACAGCATGTCAAACTGATGCAAATAGACAAAACGGGAAGACTGTCTGACAAGAATTCATGGTTTGGAAGAGATCATCAGCTCTAGATTTTGGAAACAAAATTAATAGTCAAAATGACTGAAAATTGGATTCTTTGAGGGCAGGGCAGGGATATGTAAGAAAAAAAAAAGGCAATAAGCCCCTATCAAACAGTTTTTGGAGCAAGGTTGGATGAGGGATAAATCAGATGTCTCTGAGGAAAATGAAGTGTACACATTGCATTGCTCAGAAAGGATGGAAGTGAGGCATTACCATGTGCCAGTGGAGCTGAACAACCTCCACAGCAGATGTGATCTGATATGATCTGTGAAGATGCACTGTAACAGTGCAGAGCAGAACTGAAAACTTCCCTCTTTGCATATATGTTAGAAAACCTGGTGATACGTGCTTTCCACTGTGTAATAAAAAAAGGCAAAATAAAAGCATATTACAAGGCAGAGATTGGTTGCAAGAATGAGAATTGAACTGGCATCCTGTTTGCTCTCGCATTATGAAAACAGTCAGGGCCAGATCAATCACTTGTTCAAGCAGTTATGGATCTCACTGGATGTAAAATGTATAGTGTATATCCAGGAGGAGACTTAACCACAAGACCAATTATTTTCACCCTCAGAGTAAAAATGACCTAAAGACCAATTTAGACTCACTGGAAAACAGGATATCACTTTGCTAGTGTGGTTGAGAGGATGGCACTTAGGAATAAAAACATGTTATTGTTAATTGGCTGTGAGCTCCTTCATTTAACAAGGACCCTCTCAGGCTACAAAACGTGATAAATTGACCAGGCAGGACCACAGAGGAAGCTGGAGGACTGTTGGAAGGATTGGGCTGGAGGTGTTTTTGTTGGTCCTGTGCACTATAACATGGTTAAGTAAGGAAATGTGTTCATCCTCCTGCTCTGAGGAAGAGCCTACCCTCCCTAGAGTACCTTGCATTGGTGTTTGTGTAACCTTTTCCTTGAAAATCATTGATGATGGGTGTCATGCCTGGGGGTGAAGGGGGAGGTGTTGACTATACATTTTCTGATATTTTTCATCTCCAAGGATGACAACTTGCAGCACAATCATCCTGTTCTGGCTCTCTGTAAAGTGTATTCACCAGACACTGAACCTCTTGAGGACTCAGATCTCTGCACTCTGCCTTAAGATGATCATTTCCACAGAAGCAATGCTTCCCAGTCTATCATCTCCACCCTGATTCACCCCATGACATTTGACTTATCCTGTGAAACTAGGCTGTCTTTGTAATGAAACAAATTACAAGTGTAATTATCCTGTTGTCATATGTCAAAGGAATGATACACAGGCTGAAAGAAAGAAGATTGTAAGTGAAGTAAAATTCACCTTAACAATGGAATACATCCCTTGTTTCACTACTGGCCTGAGATGCAGACTGCCTCCTGTTTCCCCTCTTTTTAACAGAAGACCTCTAAGCTCCAGGATTAGCTGCTTCTCTCCATGGAAGAGTCACACCTGTCTACAAAATCTCTTAGATTTACAGCAGTCCATGCATGGTGCATTGCAAAACTGTTGGTTGTACATATGTTCGATTGTGTCAGTGCCCTGCAGCATGTTTTCATTTTTTTTATTATTAAAAAGGTACCACAGGAACAGATGTTCTCTCATGGCTTGTCTCTAAGGTCAGGCTGTTCCCTCAGCTACTCTGGTGTGGGAGCACAGTGAGACTACAGCACTTCTGTCATACCCAGTAATTTGGTGATATTCAAATTCACTTTTTCAGTGTTGTGACCTGAGTGAATCTGACTCTGTCTTTCTTTTTAACGAGTTTGGACAACAACTGCCTTTAGTCCCTTCCTGTGTGTGCATATGTGTAGGCATAAGAAAATCATAAAATATATATATATACACAATAAGTATGTATCTGAGTGAATATATAAATAAATACTTCCCAAATTGAAAAAAAGGCAGATTACAATGGTAATTTGTTGTCTCAAATTAGGATTTCTTAACAGTACACTACTGGATAAATCAAGCTTTCCACATTTTTATTGTTATATTAATCCTTCTAAGTATTACTCTTTATTTCTTGCTGAATAGCATCATGCTTATTTCATACTATGTCCCCAACAAAGAATAATTTAAGACTTTAATCCTATTATTCCAAATGCTGGCAAGGCCTCAGGGCCAGGTACTATCTGTACATTTTCTAAATGCAACCACTCCTGCAATGCAACCAATTCAAAGTAAATCTGGCATAGAAGTTGATCCATGGTCAATTACTCAGGATCTGGTTCTCCTGAAAAATGTTCTCCTCATTTTATCAGTGAATTACTTAGAGCAACTCACTTGTGAGGCCTTTTTAGAGCAGCTATGAAGGTACCACACAGCAATTTCACTTAGATAAAGTTACATGGGTTTTAGTTATAAAAAAGTAATCTAGATTAACATCAGAAACCCTGGTAAAGTCAGAGTATCTCAAAATACATACTCCTTCTGATCCGCCACATCCTGTCAGAGAAATGAGGTAGGTCTGTCACAGTTCATCCTTCACAGCTCTCTGTTGGTTGTCCACTCCAGCCTCCACCTTTAGGCCAGTGTCTGTCAAACTGCTCGTGGTCCAGGACACCACTTTAGGTGGGATGAAGCTGGTCCATGGTTGGCATCTGGTCCTTAAGGGGCCACATTTTTTGTTGTCCTCTTCCCCAGCATCCAGCCTGCCAGGTCTCACCTCAGACCTACCTGCTCTGCTCTGTGAACGTGTCTAAGGAGATAAAAGGGGTTGGGAATGCTATTCCAGTGCTTGTCAGTTGCTATGTAGTCATTTGTTCTTGTGTGTCATCATGGATGAAACTTTAGCTAATTATTCTTGGTTGCCCAGGCTCTTTTTGTGTTATCAGGCAGGGAATGTATTTACCTTCCTCTTGATCACTTCAACCTGCCTTGAATCCGTAAGTTCTTGAAGACCATGAGGATTACAAAGTCCATTTTGTCTCAATCCTTCAGTACTTCAGCAGGCATTTCTTTGAGGAATACTGACAAGAATTCATCTAAACTATTTAAGTGTTATTTCTTTGATCTATTCCTCTCCTAGCTTAACTTTCTGTCTCCTTCTAAAACCATTGCTCTAGGCAGCTGATCACACATAATAGTTTTTATGAAGACTGGTGCAAGAGATTTTTCATACAACTTTGTACCATTAATTATTGTTCTTCTCTGATTTGAATATTCAGCCTGTGTATTCTGTTTTCTTTTTCACACTTGTATTTTATTTCTAAATCTTTTTCTAGTTTCCTTTTATGCCCTTTGCTCCTTGTGAAATGACTTTTTCTGATTTTATCCCTACATGCCTTTCTGCTTCCCTAATACTGGTATGATCAAATAAAGTGGTAGATTATTGCCTGCAGTTCTAGAACTAGAGTGTTACTTCTTATTTCTATAGGCAAACATGGAAGTCCAGATCTAAAATCCCATCTTTGCAAGATGTTGAAATGGAAATCTTCAGTGCTGACATTTTCTCTGAACATCACAATGAGTGTGATCTTTAATGCTTAAAGAAAATTGGTTTGGATCATCTGGAAATTCTTTTTATTTCCTACTAATACAGTGTGGACTTATCATACTGTAGTAGAGAGGGGAAAAAAAAAAAACTTTCATGAATAATCTTGAAAAGTTGCCTATTTAAATACCAACTGAAATAATCTTTACATTATAATTTTCTTAGAGTTGCTGTGAGTTTATTACCTTTCCAAAACACACGGGTATAGCACAGCTGAGATGCAGCCAACCTGCAGGGAAGGGCAATAGCCAGGCAGGCTGTTGACAAGACAGAGAAAATGTTGGTGAAGGACAATGGGGCAATCCTTCTTTTCATGAGAGAAGTGTCATTCATTCTTTAATATCCTTGCAGAGCAGACAAGGCCTCATTTTTTACAGTCTCATATTACCATAATGGCTCTCTGTTACACACTGAGGAGTCGCTAACAAGGCTACCCCCTGCCCTTTCTTTATAATTACTTCCAGGTTAATGCATCGCATTTCATTCAGGTTCATTTGCCCAGACCATGTTTTTCCTTTCTGGATGCCCATTTTAGCCTCTCTGTGCCTCAGACCCTGACAATAGGAATATCAGTCTCAAAGCAGATTTTTCCACCTCAGACAACTCCGTAATTTACATTTAGATTTATTTAATTTCCCAGACTCTGCAAGTTACAGACCTGGGAACATTTTGGCCTGCAAAACCTTTTTCAAATAGCTGAAGCTGCATTCTTATCCTCTTTTCAAACCATCAGACACCAGGTGCTGACCCAGTCCCATTAACCAATTACTCACACGTCACACAATTAATCTTTCATTGCGATTCGATCAAGTTCATTCCCATCTCCATATTATTCTTTACAATCCCACTGTGTAAAACCTGCACACTTTTGTCACTGTTCATTTTGCCCTGGTCTGCACTGCTTCAGGCTGGGAAGTGAAGTGACTGTAAATGTAATTTATAGAATCATGGGCTGTATAGAAACTCTTTTTAGTGTGACCTGATGCGACAGGTTGTAATAGTTTCTTTGGAACCACTCTGGTTTGTCAAGCAGACAGGCTTCTTTCTTTAAATATCCAAAATAACAGATTTGTTTGAGCAGGATTAGGTGGTGTTCAGAGCTCTATTGCTGTCTTATCCTTTGTCTCTTTTGTTTCACACAAACCCTTTTTCATGCAGCCTTCTGCTCACACTGAGCCTTGGAAAGAAAAGAAAAGGAATTCTAGCAGGCAAAACTTAGGTATGGAAATTGAAATCTCCACCCTCACCTTCACCTATTTGAACAGAGTTCAGTAAAAGCCTTTGCCATATTTGGGGTGCAGCACCACGTGTTGCCTCTTGTGACAGAAAGAGACCT
>WEKY01008196.1:0-20225 GCA_013390045.1 Picathartes gymnocephalus
ATATAATATTAGCTGTGATAATACATCTTTAAAGAGCGAAAAATCCTTCATGAAAACCAGAGTCTAAGTGAGATAGAATATAAATAATAGTTCATTCAATAATTTCTAATGCATCTAAATTTATCAGCAGTTTTGTCTTTGTTTCAATGCAACTGAAAAATACTAAATTGGCTGATTTACTTATATTTGGGTACCATAACAGGAGTGAAACTGTGACGATGGTTTTGCAGATGGAACACCAAATTCTGGCCTGTCCTTTGATACACTGAGCAATAAAAAATATTCAAGAGAATATGTAAAGAAAGCCACAACCTTTAAAGAATAAAAAGCTTTCTTTAGCACTTTACTTTTCTGCTTTTCATGCTCATACCTTTCTATGCTTGGGATAATCTACTAGATAAACAAACTATGAGCTCAGGGGGAAAGAGTTCCCTTAAAATTCAAAGAAACATGAAAATCAAATAGCTAAAATAAAGTTTGGAGGTATACCTAAAATGGTGTCCGGAAAAAAGTGTCGTCTGGGTCAGATTTAAAATATGCTTCTAAAAAAATTAAAAGCTCCTTCCCAATTCAGCAAAAGTGTAGTGATATATCTGCAGGAAGGCATCTGAAAAAAACTTTACTTAAACCTTCACATTATCCTCTTCAAAGGATGTGTTAGCATTTGACCCGTTGTCTTGTTCTTATTCTGAGATTCAAGTTTCCTGCTGAAGTAGATTTGCACAGGCACTTTGCAAATGCCCATAGTATTCCGTAAAGAAATGCAGTTTTCCTGTGATATCACCTGAGAAGCACTGGAGATGCAAACATGAATAAGAGAAGCACTAGTGACTTAAATGCCTATGATTTTAATTTCTTACTCAACGTACTTTGTCTGGATTTTTGCCGCAAGAATGACACTGCATAAAACTAATTAGGATTACTGTGTTGTATGCAATAAATACACTCTTCTTCTAAGCACTCAATGATAGAAATGAGTAGAGGGGGAGCCTAAACCTTAGGAAAAAGATCCTGAATTTTTCCAACAATTTCTTTCAAATGCTTTTCTTAGAAACTAAGAAAATACTAAATACCATTGCTTCCACATTAAGTATCTGCTCCAGCTGTGACTTCTATACACCAATAACAAAATGTAACTACTGTACTTCTGTACAGATGGTCTTGGCTCACTGTTAGTGTGAATCCTTAGAGAATGCAAGTGTTGATTCTCACATGTGCAGTCACTTCACAGCAATTTTTTAAAAATATGGAAGGAATTGCTTTTGCAGAAATGAAACAAAGCCAGATATTTACACTACTGCAAAGCATTTATACGGCCAAACAAAACAAGAACTTAAATCCAGAATTCTGAACTCTTAAGAGCAGACAATTATACACCTACATACACGTCTGTGTGGATCTTCAAAAAAAATACACAAAACAATGTATGTATATATTCTGAAAATCAACAGATGCTAGACAGTCCTTAGGTTGCACGAACTGAAAAATCTGTCTCAAAATGAACATCTGGAACATCTAAATCTTAAATCTAGAGTCGATCTTCTAGATTCCCTGGGGACTATAACGAAGGACTGACTGCACAAACATCTGTCCTTGTCTGCTAAAGGATTTATTTTCTTAGATAAATTCAGGCAAAATGGCATCTTGTGCAAGCCATGATGTTAATGTTTACAGTTGCTAGACCGCTAAACTTACCTTAGCCTAGGATCAAAAGTTCACTATTAATGTAAGTTTACTCAGAACTTTATGGTTATGGCAGTTAACAGATGCTTATTTTTGGATATTAGTAATTTTGGCACTCTTGGAAGTATTTAAGGTTTTCCCCAGATCCTGAGATTGTGTCAATCTTTTACTTTTTCATGGTTTGACTGCTTGTTTTTTACCTTCTACTTCTCAAGAAAATTCTAAAATCTAAGGTAACAAAAGTATTAACAAAAAACCTTAACAAACGTTATTTCCCTTGCAGTATCTTAAAACTTCACTTCTAGATAGTATTTCTTACAAAAAAAACCCCCATACGAGTCCCATACACAAATGTGTGCTTTAGAACAATTAGATCTGTCTGAATCAGGGTTCTCTCTCTAAAACATGAGTGTACCCTGCAGTGATTGTGTAGGTTCTTTACCTCCTTAATTTTCACTTGGCAAGTAGCCCAAGCCTCTGCTTTAAATTTCCCACTTGGTAGCAGTAGTATGGCACCTGAAGAGTAATTAGTTGTAAGAAAGGGAATTTGAATTGTTTGCTGAGAAGGAAAAAAATGTGCATGCCTAATAAAGATTTTTTCCTTGAGTACCTGAAATACCCTTTATTTATTTTAGCTTAGAATGCACCACCCTTTACATAGATCAATGACCATTTTTTTAAAAACCTTCCAGAAAAAGTGAGTGATAGAAAACCAGTTTGGTTTTAAAGCCACGCTATTTTTATTTTAGTCAGTGTTACAGCAGCTCTTATCTTTACATAAATTTTGTTCCCTCTCTTTTCTTTTTTTTAATCCAGTTCCCTGATAACGGCATTTTCTATTTTATTTCTCACATTGTTCTCCTATGGACACCTAAGGAGTATCTTCTAGGAAGGCAAATCATGAAGATGCCTGAGGAATCAGAACATTTTAGCTAAATTACACATATAGTTCCCTGTGAAGTTTATACTGTCCATGAAACTTTATATTATGATACTGCTTGTAAGATAGGCAGATCTTCACTGCTTCCAATGACCTTGGAAACTCTTTTTGAACAATTCATTACACATATATAGTTATGTAAAATGAGTAACAGAAATGAAGTTTTCCCTCCTCTAGAAATTAGCAGTTCCCTAGTCCTAAGAAAGTGAAAAGTGCTGCTCCTGGTACTGCTTCTGCCTTCTGTGCAAAGACAAAAACACAGAGAAGTTTGAGGGGGAGGGGATTTGATTTCTTTTTTAATGTCTGCCTCCTTCCAGCAAGTCCATCTGTTGTAGCACAATAATTCTGGAAGCAGGATGTGTGTGTGACCAACAGGAGACAATTACTGCATAAGTGTTTGTTGATTCAGCTCTATAAAGGGCAGGCCAATCACTACAGTATGAACAGAAAAGAATTCCAGCTGAGGAGCTGCATATAGATTAACACAAAATACATATATACATGAGAATGGGGAAAACCAGAAAGGAGTAATAGCATAGAAAAGGATTAAATAGAATGAAGACTGAAGCAGAGAAGAAAGTTTGTGTCCTTGGTTGTTAACTAAATACTTTGCTAGTCTTTATTTCCATAAACTTTGGCTTTTCACCTTTACAGATGAGATCAAAGAGATATGGAACTGGTCTGAGCCCCCTTTGGAAGAAACCTCCAGTTGTCTTGGGGTGTAAGAGGCAGGTCCTGTTCTTCACAGAGGAACAGGTACTGGTTTTGGATGACCAGATTCTCAGGAAGGTTTGCAGATCACAGGCTAAAAGTGAAACCTACCTCACTCATTTGAATACATGTAAAATATCAGTATGAAGATCACTTTATTTTCAAAAGGATAAATGAATTGTGTTGATACACTAGCCTCAGTATCATTTGTACATAATAACTGGCCCACACAAAGCATGGCAATATATGATACTTCATAATTTTGACTATAATAAATTAAAATACAAAAATCAATGTTATCAAAATTTCACAGAATTGCAATAGAATTAAGGTGAACATTATAAGACACTATAATGAAAAGTACTTTATGGTCAGTTTATTAACTTGAAGTCTCTGATCAGTCAAATGTAGCTGACCTGTTAGTTTTTCATTGGTTTCTGTAACATTCTTAATAAAAGCCACTGCTGTCTTTTTTTCACTCTGTAAAACAGCTATCTGCTTCTGCAGTGAATTCATTTTTTTCCTGCAGTAGAGTAACAGAGTAGCCTGGTTTCTGGACAGTGATATTTCTCCCTTTTGCTCTGTTCACGGAACATAAAATGGCATGTTACTAAATAGACAAAATCATCATAAGTAATATGATTTATGATTTTGTTTTGGCCCTTCAGAAAACTCTTGCAATGTCTAAAATATTTCTCAGTAAGTAAAGTGTTAAATTAACACCTGATCTGTAAAAACATAAAACATACAAAACAGCCAACCTGTAAGCACTCCATGTTGTGCTTTTTCTGAAGTGCCAACAATGCAAAAATCAACGATTGGGAAGTTACATGCGTCCTTGAATTTCTGATCAAAATTATCAAAAATAAAGGCTTAATTGTCTTGTTAACAGGCTGGGGTTTTCTAAGGTCTAAACCAAAACACATTTCATTTGTTTCATTGGCTATGTTGGCTACAAGGGGCAAACATGAACAAAAGGTAATGAAAAACCTCATATCAGTCAGTAGATTCACTAGGTGAACTACTAGGGACTTAATAAAAACTTACTTTAACTGTGTGAAAAGATGTTGTTTGATAGTCATAGATTATATGAGAATTTAACCTTAAAATAATGAGCTAAATGTCTGAAAATACACATACAAATTAAAACAAACAAATCTTGCAACAGCGTATCAGTGGGTTTGTGTACTAATTTACTGGGTATTAAACATTCAGTGTATCTTTAAACAACTTTGATCAGGAATTCTGCAGCATTTATCCAATTTTTAAAGTCTTCAGATTGCAATTTCTATGTCATATCATGCAAGATATTTCTGGGAATATTCATATCTAAAATAACTGTTAAGCAAATTTAAAAGAGTAAAGAGCAACACATTCTCTACTAACTGCACTGAACAAACTACTGACATTGCAGGATAACTTAGCCATGAATTCTAGGTTGTACAATCATCATACAATTTGAAAGACCAAGAACTGAGCTCTCAACAGACAATGAGCAAACAATCCATGCCTGTAGCAAAAAGATGGAGATCTACGCCACAGCTCTAAAGAGAGTGGCAATAACTCTGCTGATACTGCACAGAGTATTATATATTCCTACCACGTGGGGAAAAACTGACCAAGTCCTTGTACCATAAATGGTCTCATCTCCAACCCCTTGCACAGCTCTTTGAAGATTTTGAAGATTTTTTTAGCCTCTCTTTGTATGAGAATACCATGTCCCAGCAGTAGGGTCCTTAAATCCTCTGGATGGATTCAAGAATTCTGTTAAAATTGGTGTTCCCAATTATTAATGCCAAATGTTTGTGCAATACATTCTTCCACACTCACAAACCATGTTTTCAAATGCTTTTCCTGCAACAGGGGAGTTCTGCTAAAGCATGTTTAACTGGTTAGGGCTCTCCGGACACTTCCTGAGTGTGCACAGTTCCACCAGTCTGTTACAAATATCTATCAGAATGTATCTATCTTCCCCAGTAGGAACAGAGTGTAAATGTAATACAGAAAATTGTAGTGGCTGTGCTATACTACCAATCAAGAGTGGACAATCTCCTGGATTTCCCGCCTTGTATGTCCTCACTCAGGAGTAGCAGGAGATTAAGAGGAGTAGCACACTCTTGTCAGATTTTCACATGTATCACATGCACCTACTCTTACTCAACAGATAGTTAGGTAAGAATTTTCTTTTTTCAGGTTCTTTGACCAGAAAGTATTTATGAAATAAAACAATCAAGAATATGTAATAAGGCCAGAGCGTTCACATTTGCTTTAAAATTCTGGAAACCAAGAAAATATAATTTTTTTCAAATCCTGTTATATCACCATTCAAAATACTGAATTTCAAACTAGTTATCTAAAAGCAGCAAGTTGTTCAGTGTTTCAGTATTCTGTTTCTTGAACTAAGAAATAGCAATATCTGCTTATGTTTAAAATTCCATTAAGTGATTTATCTGGACAAACACAGGAGGGAAAATCTATTACACTGTTAAGAAGTCCAAGAATGAGTCATCTGTTACAGATTGTATGGAGCCTCTAAAGACCTGGGACACAACCAGCTGGCCCTCTTCTGTGAGAAAACAGCATATAGATGTTAGCAATGAGACAAGCAGTTCAACTCCCAGACAATGAATGTAAATAGGCTAAGAAGAGGCTAAAAGCATACTTTTCTCAAGACAGAAATTCCTGGACACAGAGAAAATCAAAAGTATCTTTCTAAGATGGAACAACTTGTCCAGCATGCAACAAACAAACTAAGAGACATTTATGCTTGATGTCAGCACACCATTTGGCTAGAAGGGAGGGAAGAGAGGGGTGTTGCTGTCTCCCTGTAATGGGTTAGGTCAGCCTGTTCTGTATGCTGTTTCTGACGGAGAGAAAGTTTAATGGGATGTCTGTGGCATTCTTCGTCTGGACTGTGAGACAGCACCACTAGCTTATGGCAGCTTTACATTTTTCAATCATATTTTACATTCCTGTCCAAATACTTTTACAGATATATTTGGATTGTATGGCCAGGTTTTGATAGTGGGGGAGCTATAGGGGCTGGCTTCTGGGAGAAGCTGCCAGCAGTTTCTTCCATGACCAGTAAAGTCAATGGCAGCCAGATCAAAGACAGACCTGCCGCTAGCCAGGACTGGGCCAATTAGAAATGATAGCATCTCTGTGATAACATAATTAAGAAGGTAGAAAATTATTGTGCAGATGTAACTGCGGTCAGAGAAGAGCAGAGAGAGAATATGTGACAGCAACAGCTCTGCAGACACCAAGGTCAGTGCAGAAGGAGGGACAGGAGGTGCTCCAGCAGGTGCTGCAGCTGAGATTCCCCTGCAGCCCAGGGTGCAGCCCATGGTGAAGCAGCTGTGCCCCTGCAGCCCACGGAGGATCACAGGGATGTAGAGATCCACCTGCAGCCTGTGCAGGAGACCCACACCAGAGCAGGGGGATGCCTGAGAGGAGGCTGTGACCCCGTGGGAGGCCTGTGCTGGAGCAGGCTCCTGACAGGGACCTGCAGACTGGGGGAGAGAGGAGCCCACACTGGAGCAGATTCCCTGGTAGGACTTGGGAGCCCATGGGGGACCCACGCTGGAGCAGCCAGTCCTTGAAGGACTGCACCCCGTGGGAGAGTGACCCACGCTGCAGCAGTTCATGGAGGCCTGTAACCCATGGGATGGGCTCACACTGGAGAAGTTCATGGAGAACTGTCTCCTGTGGGAGGAACCCCATGCTGGAGCAGGGGAAGCACTCCTCTTCCTGAGCAGTGGGAGAAACAACAAGAGATCAACTGACTATAACCCCTATTCCCTGTTTCCCTGAAGTGCCGGGGGGGAGGTAGAGCCGGAAAGGAGGAAGCGGTGTGGGAAGTTGTTTTTAAGGTCTTATTTCTCATTATCCTCCTCTGATTTTGCTAGTAAAAAATTAAATTTATACCTCTAATTCAAGTTTGTTTTGCCCATGGCAATATTTGATGAGTGATCTCTCTCTATCCCTATCCCAGCCCATGAACCTTGCATTATATTTTCTCTCCCCTGGACAGCTGCAGAGGGGAATGAACAAGAGTCTTTGGCGGATGGCTGGCATCCAGCCAGCATCAATCCATGAAAGCAGACTTATTGTTCAGAAAATATTC
Source organism: Picathartes gymnocephalus (assembly GCA_013390045.1). Lineage (NCBI taxonomy): Eukaryota > Metazoa > Chordata > Aves > Passeriformes > Picathartidae > Picathartes > Picathartes gymnocephalus. The sequence continues at coordinate 7,461 of WEKY01008196.1, forward strand.
TAAAATATAATGAATCCACCCACTGAATATCTGGAAGCAGGCTTTCACTTCTATATTGTGAGTCAAATTAATTAAGAGGGGGAGCAGTGCTAATATTAAACTCCAAAATTTCACCCAGAATAATAAAACAAGTTCCATTATATATGTTTTTATTATATTGCTCATTTCTGACTTCGAAATGAATCATATTGCAGGGCTTTTTTTCTTCTTGTTTACTGCTGTCTGGCAGTGGATCAATGTTTCACACTGTCTTCATAATCACCGTTTCCAAACTTTCAGAAGTTGGTATTTCAGAGTCACTAAAGCAGTACATACAGGAAAACAAACAAAAACAAACCAAAAAACCGAAACCAAAATCAAGCTAAATATTAAATGTCCCAGAGTCAATGCATAAGCACATAGAAACTCATGCAAGAAAGAAGAGAAACTAATATTAAATTCAAACAGTAAGTTGACTTATGCAACACATTTTACAAATACAATAAAGCAAAAATTTATCTCTGAAATGGTTTGATCAAGTTCTACTCCATCAAATGCAATCTCACTCTACAATGCAGAGAAGCCTGAGACTTCAGCTGCTTCTTAAAGGGCAACTTCTGTGACAATCCACAGAAGTGAAATAAATTTAAAAATACTTGATTGTACTTCTATTTTGTGAATAAACTCATTAACTACTACATTTCTACTTTTTTTCATTTTCACATTTTATAACATAACAAGTAAATGCACAATACTTAACAACATTTTGTTTCAATTGAACTTTATTTGTAGTGTTGACTGAGATAAACTCAGAAATCACACTTCAGTGAAAGCTCTATTTAGCACCCCTTTGGAATCCTTTTAAATTCTGTAGACCTGTTAATCCTTTCGCTGAGATTGCCTGCCATGCAGAGAAACTGGACTTGAAATCTTACAATTTTTCCTTGGAATTGCACTCAATGTGCTCCTGATTTCCAGTTTTTCACTGTCTTACCCCACATTATATTTTGCTTTCTTATATTCAGGGAAGTCTACCTTAAAACATGAAGTCTTGGATATATCCTTTTCTATATGTAGTGGTTTCATGTCGCCTCCTCACACCAGGTGATAGTTTAGTGCAGTGGTCTAAATACTCTGGCTGAACACCAGTGCACTTACTGAGTTTACTTACTCATTTCTGTGGTGAGATAAGGATTAGGAGAAATGCAAAGCAGGCCTAAAACCTTAAAGATATGAAGATAGTTTATTAACAGAACTAAAAGACAAAAAAAGAAATAATAAGAATTGAAATAAACCTCCAGATATTTCTTTTCCCCCTACCTCATTTGTGTTTCTTTACCAACAACTCTTTTTCCATCAACAACACAGAGAAACAAAACTTAGAGATCTTTGGTCAGTTTACCACCTTTAAAACAGACTTCACCAGTTCAGTTGGGAAGAAGAGTCTCTCTTGTTATGCCATGGAGACCTTCCACAAGAACACAGTTCTTTTGTGGGTTCCATGTCACAGCGAATCAGCTGCCCGGGTATCTGTTCACTGCGAGAGCCCCTTTCCTCGACATACAGCTGTTCTTGCAACTGCCTTCGAGGACTCAATCTCGGTATCATGGGGTAGTATTTTAAGGACAAGCTGTTCTAGTAGAAAAGCAGAGGTCTTCTCTCTCTGGAAGCAAGGTTTCTCCTATCCTTGGAAAAAGGGTTCTCTTCTCCTATCTCTGTGGCAAGGTTCCCCATCTCTCTCTGTTCAAGTTTCTCATAGACCACAGCTACTTCAGCAGCTGCTTGCTTCAGCATAGGTGCCTTTGCTCAGGCTGCAGTTAGAACATTCTGTATCCTCCCAGTTGTACAGTATGAGTTACAAGGAAATAGGCTATTACCATGGTTTCTACAGAAGAATTTCAGTTTAAAGCATCTCCTCTTTCTCCTCTCTCTAGACTTTCAGTCTTTTCTTCACTAACCTCGGTGTCTCTGTTGTTTTCTCCTGTGTCCTTACTTTTCTAAGTCCATTTTGTGCACTTAAAGGGTTATAACTGAGCCTCTTTGTGCACCCATCAAGACTTGCTGGAAACTTCCTCAGAGAGGCAGGGGAGCAGGGAAGGCAGGAACAGCTGTGGCACTCCCATCCCTGGAAGGGAGGGAGTGGGGGTTGCGACATCTTGGCAACGGCAGTGCTCCCAGGGGGAGGCGGAAGAGAAGCTGCAGCAGCGGCAGAAGTTGGGGGAGGCGGCAGAGCCGTGGTAGCCGCCATGTGCCGCGGGATGATTTTTTTCCAGCCTCCCCTCCCTGGCAGAACAGGGAAGGGCCCGGCCCGGCACAGCCCTGCTCAGCCACCAAGACCTGATCAGGAGGGCCCGCTGGCCCGGCCGGCCACACGGGCTTTGCTATTACCTGTTCAGCAGCCAAAAACAAAGAGAGCTAATTTTGCATTTCTCACTCTTAAACTGAGGATTCACAAAGGCGGATCTAATGTTTTAAGTGGTTATACAGAATGTCTACCTTAAAATTAGACAGTTAATTGGCTCCCCAGGTCTGCAGGAAGCTGTGTCTGGAGGAAGTTGTAAAAAAACTTAGTCAGAAAAAGTTACTTTTTTTCAAACCATGACACTACAACATCAATGGCTATTTATCATCATTTGTGTAAGCAGATTTGTGAAGGAATCCCTTGACAGAAGGCTGTTTTGATTTGTTACTTTTTAAACCAAGGTATTTAAAACAGGATAACTGAGTTCAAATTAAGTTACATCATCACAAAAATCAATGGTTTAGAGATGCAGTTTATTTAACCAGAGAAAAGGCCTTAAACTGACGAGAAGAGTTCCCACATAAACATGTTTATACTTTTCAAAACCTGTCCTGATACACTGGTATGTCTTACTGACTGATGAGAACAGAAATCAAGGCAATGGTTTCAAGGGGCTGCAGTACCACGGAGATATTTCTAACTATGAATTTCCCTCACTGCTTTAAAGAATTTTCTAGTTAGAAAATAGAAGGCTTGCACTTAGAAACTGAGAGACAGCTACTAGTGATAAATAATGGTATTTCTTAATAAGTAGAAGAAGAAACTAAGTGAAGATACTTCACTAACTTGTTGAGAATGACACCTTGAAACTTCACTTTCAAAAATGTTCACAGTTCTACAACAAGAATTCCTTAACCCAACATTAGCACAATTATTAAAAGCAGTATTAACAACTAGCAACAAGTGAAGCTATGCAATTACTTTTAATTTCAAACATTTCTCATTTCAAACATTTCAAAACATGTGGAATGACAATGTGTGTGCACAATTTTTTTCTTAAAGAGAACAACATAGCAAATGAAATACTCACTAATTACAACATACATACGTGTTTCCATATGTGCAAACTCGTATGTTTTCTATTAAAATCAGATCTGCAATATTTAATTATACGTAAAAACAAACAAGCTTTACATTAATGACAACAACTGACAAATTACATGGTTTTTAATTTGTTTTCTCCCTCGAGATACTGTATTAAGGAACCCCCTATTTTGCATTTGGAGAAGTAGTAGAAAGGCTTCATTTGCCACTTTTGATTTGCTCCATTTGACACATAGCACCAGTATAAAACCTATGAAGGCAATTCCATTTTCTTTCCTATTTTCCCTTTTTTCCTGTATTTTGGATACCTACAGGCTTGAGAAATTTCTTTGCTTGTCTCTTAGAACAAAGTCCTGAAAGACAAGGTGTGATAACCATATACCTAGTGGCTAACTGCTGCCTCCTCAAGTATATGGGGACATAATAAGGAGAAGAAAAATTCTCATTGTTTATGAAGCTTGCCAGTGTAATTTTCTGAGGGCCTTTTGATTCATGACTGGGATTGTATATGGTAACCATCACCTTTAAAGAACTGATTTTTAACCATCATTCAATTAAAGTTAGTACAATGACTGCATAAAACATACATGAAATAATTAGTGTGGATGGTTCTTAATTTAAAGGATGTTAAACAGCTTGTAGACATCTGCTAGCAAGCTGAAACGGGTCATTCAAAATTTATCTAACTAAATTAAGGGGAAAAAGTGTTTCTCCTCCCGGGTCGGCATGTCACAAGATAACTAAACCGACTTAGTAGGCTTGCCTGGGAATCCTTAGCTGTCAGTGGTGAATATGCAAAGGGCCAGCAAATTAAATCAACCTGCCAAACTGTCAATTTCAAGCCTCATGACTGCATGAAAATAGCATCACTGGAAGAAATCAAGCATTGCCTTCTTTTGGGTTTCCTGGCACCTATTCAAATACTCATGCAGTTGTGGCTAATTTCGCATGCAAATTTCAGTCAATAAGCTCAGAACAAGACCTCCCAAGATATTTCAAGGATCTGACAGTATTTTTTTTGAATATCAAATCAACAGTAGTTGAAATTCAATCTCCATTTGCTAGTGCTTTACATATGCACAGTGTCCCCTCTACAGGGCTAAGTTAATGAGAGCCATACCTGCTTTTACTCACATCCTCCCAGCTGTCCTTACTGAAGTTCTCAAATACATTACTCATAACCTTGATGGACTGTTTGAGAAAAGCTCCATGATGTCCCAAAGAGCTCTTTTTCTTGGCTGTTTTTAATTTAACCTTGGTGCCTGTTATCTCGCAATTACATTGCCCAGAGATCGCCACTGCTTTAGCTTTATCCAGCAAACACTTCTGCTCCTGCACTTGACTCAGCAAATCTTCACTTTCATTTCTCAACCTGTTAGCTTCTGTCACTCGTCTCTTCAAAGAGGCAGCTTCTTTTTCCTTCTCATCAATCACTAACTGAAGTTCTGCTTTTTCATTTTTTACTTCACAAATCCTCTTAAGTAGTGTTTCCAGCTCTCTTTTTCTTGTGCCTGCATCTTCCTTTTGCACTTTTAAAGATTCTTTCAAATAAATTTTCTCATTCTGTAACTATTTACTTCTTTCTGTTTCTTTAATTCCCCTTCAATAGCTTTGAATCTTCTTCCTAGTTGTTGTACCTAAAAAAAAGCAATTTTAGCATTCACAATATTTCAACCTGTCCTGAAAAACACCAAACTACGTTTTCAGATATATTTATTATGTGACATTAATATTACACGAAGAGCAAGGACAAAAGATTTCTATAGTCCCTACTTTAAAAATAATTTTAACATAGTGCAGATGAAAATATTTTAGCTGCAATAATACAGCTGTTGAACAAAGGGCAGATGGTAAAAGAAGTTAAAATTCCAGGCAAAATGATCCAGTAGTTTAAGTATGCCATGGTAATGAATCTTCCTGATGCATCTTGAGCTCATTACTGATTTGGTTATACATACTAATTGAATTTTAAAAAAACATTTTCAGAAGGATTACTACTTTGAAATATGGACAATTTTGCACCAGCAATCTGAAGCAACAAGTTCTTTCAAGTGTTGTAAGTACAGAAATAAAACATTAATTTGATCTTTCAAAAAGCCCCAAACAAATCCTAGCAAGAGATACCAGAAACACAGCACCTAAAAAATATGGAAGCTAGTATGTGCTTTCTATTCACAGAAAGGGAAAATCTATCGTGTTTCAATTAAGAGACTAATTTTACAAGTTTCTCATATAAATTTTGAAGAACATTCTACCTATGTTTTGCTTCTAAAGTCCTTTGACGTTTATAGATATTAACATTGTCCATTAACAATAAACTGATTCTCTATGATGTTCTATCCACATAAAGGACAATTTCCAGAAATAAGGGGCAATTTTAATTTTAGCAGATACTAAAATGATTATTTGCTCTATGAGACTTCCCCAGAAGCCTGAAAAGGGCATCAGAGCAAATTTCTGCTCAGTAACCACTTACTCTGACACTTGGGGAAATATTTTTGGATGGTTTTGTACAAGCTCAATCCCCACTTTTTCACTAAGGGACGTGTCAGAAGTTCTACATTTCTCCATACATGGTTAGGAAAGACCATTTTTCCAGGAGCTATACTAGAATGTGCATGGCTAACTTGAACTCCTAGCCTTGCTAAATACTTCCCACACTTTGTAGCAATACAAAATGTCAAAACTATCTCTGACACTGAAAATATTGAAACCACACTATTTCTGTAAGTTTTTACTTACATGATTTTATAACAACATTTTGCCAATGGTTTTAAATTATTTTAAAATTTATGAAAGGTTTTACAAAGTGGGAACTACAGATAAAATTCAGATAAATGAGAGTTCTTGATGTACAGGGCAAATTAGGACAAGAGCTGCTCAAACTTCATATACATTTGTGAATTGGATACTGAATTTGTGACTTTGATAGGAAATCTTTAATATGAAGAGACAAGGCATTATGGCTACATAAAGTTATTGGGTGGAATTAGAAATAAAAGGGATATTTTTTTCAAATGGTTTAGTGAAACAAAGGGTTATGATTAAAATCACAGTTTGCACTTTCCACCCCAATGACAATGTGTTAGATCAATATCTTTCTTCAATCACCTTCCTAAACTGAGATTCTGCTACGGTTTTCTCAGTTCTTTAAAGCAACCTTTTGCACTCAGTAGCACTTAAAGTCATGTATGACAGCTGGAAGGAAATAAACAATGAATACCATCTACACCTATCCCTAAGGTACCATCATAACTCTGTATATCCATAGAGATAAAAATTATGTGGTACCTGGCAAACAAAATTATAGTTCTGAAATACAGATGATAAGCAAGCACAAACTGTGACATTTCAGATGGTAGCATTCATATTATTTCAATTACTCACTCTACCTTAAGATAAATGAATGTGAGCACTTCCTATTCTGTGTGTTATTATTTTAACATGATGTTTGTCATTCAGTAATAACGAGATGACAGCCTTCATTGCCTGACCATATGGCAAGTGTTACAAGTATATGCAAACACATCATCTGCTGTAAATTACCATACTTCCTACAAGTTAATTCACAGATAAAAAATAAATAGACGTACCTGAACTGACATTCAAAGTTACAGATTTGTGTTTATTCAATTTAAGCAGGCTTTTAAAGATTTATAAGTAATTAAACAAATAGTTTCGCACAATGACAAACAAAAGGCATGATACTGTTTGAAGGATGCCTTTTCTTTACAAGCAAACAAAACATATGGTAAAATACAAGTGAGCCCTCTTAAGTGAACACCTGTTAACATACTAAACTACTTGTGTATATTACAAATATCAATACAAATAGCAACTAGTTAAGAACATCTTGTTACTGTAAGAGGCAAAACCTGTAGAATGTTAAGCAGTAAAGATAAAATACTTATCATATTTGTTAAGCTAGAGAACACTACATGCATATCTTGTAAAAAGATTGATAGACCCACACACATAGAAAATATTTGCACATGAAACATTGTGCTAAAAATTAAATACAAGAAACGGTGGATTTATCATTATTATGCGTCAATTCTATTCTGTAGAGGAGCTCTATGGAGATTAACATCTGATCTCATTTAAGTTAAATACTCAGCAAAAAAATTAGGGTTCCTGAAATTAAGGAGCAAAATGCTAAGCGTATGTTACTTACAATTTAGATAATGTTAGCTTTTAACATTATATCCCTAAACACTCTTTTCATTTTCTCTGACATTACCCATGTTTATCTCACATGACATATTCACAGCTATTTCCCCAGAAATAATTTCTGAGCAAAATTCAGGAAAGCCACATTTTTAAATTAGGAAGGAAAATGATGGCTTAAATTCATGAGTACTGACATTCATACATACATAGGTACATATATGGCTACATATGATTCTTATATTAAAATTTAGATCTGTTTGGTGGGGTTGGTATCTTACCTTCTGTAATATCTCATGTGAAACTTTTCTCATATATCTCTTTGGAGTATTACCCTTCACCCCACCATCTTCACTAAGTTTAAAAAGTGGCTCTATCAGAAAATAAATAACACATCTCTATCATATAATAAATAAAATACATTATGACATCTAGTATTTCACTAAAAAAATTCATAGACATTTTAAGGAAATGCATTCTTTACTTCTGTAATTATTTATCATGTGGTCTATTTTCTTGACAAGCTTTTTGGTCAGTTTTTAAAGTTCCCTCTCTTCAAAGTGTTCTGTCACATAATTATGAATCTCTGTAGCATCACAGTACTTTTTTTTTTTTTTTTTCAGAGTACAAGCTTTTCAAAGGTACAATAGATCTGCAGGTTAAAGACACTGTACTTTCATTCCAATTTTTATTCTTTTACAGACTATTCCCTCTATGCCTTAAAAGCAGAATTCATTGCCTTTTTATCTACACAGTCACTATCAGTTTTGTTCTCTAGGTCTCATCCCCTGCTAGGAGGATCAGAGTGATTGGTGAACAAAGCAAACACTAACTGAATTAGGATGGATGAAAACTTTAAACCCTGGTTTTTGTTAAGCTAAAGGTCATGTACTTCACTAGATAAATCACACATATCATTCAACTGAAATACTCTGAAATCATAACAATTAGAAATTGATACAACTAATGACAACCAACACGAATCTAAGCAACACTGTCAGAGACAGCTATACACTTTAGATACTAAAAATCCCAAGTTAAAAATTAGACTTATTCATAAAAATTTTAAGAAGTACCAATACATATGGTCAATCAGAAGTCAAGAGCTTAGCATTCACAAATTGCCCACTGCTCACGGAAATGAGAAATTACACTCCTCAGAAGGATTTAATCTTAGAATATGAAATATTGCATTACAGAACAAAAAAATCCCAATACTCTAAAAGCACCACAATATTAGTATTTCTTTTTTGCTCCTTCTTTCCCCCAAATTAACTAGAGGAATTAATCTTAAGGGATAAATATTAGTGCTATATGGTGGAGGTCTGCTTTAGAACATTTTAAACTACAAGCAGACACTCTAGGTCACTTAAAAACTTTTGATTTATAAACAAAGCAAGTGTAGAAGAAAACAGTGTTACTCTCTGTAGATTCACAATCCTCTTGATATAAACAGTGACTAACAAGTTTGTTAGAGTGAATTAGACCTTTCTTTTGTCTTTGGAACATGTCATGGCCAATTAATACTTCTGTATTCATGAAATAAATGGAACACTATTCTAAAGATAATAAAAGCTGAAAAAGGTAAAACTATGCATCTGGGGAATATGTACCTTTACCTTGATATTAATATGTTAGTTCCCATGTTACTTCAGACTACAGTCCCCCAGCACAGTGGTACTGCATACATTTAGAACATTCTTTAAGTAACACACAAAGATAATATGAACATGCTTTTCATCTTTTTCTAAATATTCACTCATTTGAATGCCTGTTGTAGCTTTTATATCAGCATTTACTGTACTCCACTGAAAAGAAAAATTATTTCTCATAGTCAAAGAAATTGATCAAAGCACACAAGGTGTTATGTTTATTATGTAGATGTATTAAAATGCAATTTAAAACTCTATAAATAAACATATTATATGCAGATAATAAAGAATACTACTGTGAAATGGATATAAAAGGCTATACATGTTCAGTATTATCAAACAAGACACAAGCAACATAAATTGAAGTGTAGCCAAAGGTCACTGAAACATAATCTTTTCTATTGTGCAAAAAATATATGGTCTATTCAAGCCCCTTCTCCCCTCCTCCCTTCTAATTGTTATGTAATTGTTCATAGGAATTGGTTAGGGAGACAGTGAAAGAGCACCGCCTGTAACTGTCTGTCTAGGATATCAGAAAGGTACATCATATCAGTCTACTCAGCAAGACATGCTGTACCTGTCATACTTCTACATAATAAAATAACATCTTCTCCCTCAAGGTGTAGATCCACAAGTCATAAACCCCACTATCTTCAGTCACCAAACTACCATGGTCTTACATAAGCACATTTACCTCCCACTGAGAAAACATAGTTAGCTGTCAGCTTTAGAACGTAAAACTTAATTCCTAATTAACGGTCACCAAATCTGATGATGAGTTAGTTCCACATTGCTGCCAAAATGGTACTTGAACTATGAAACTATAGTTCACTATTAATATTTGCAGGAAGCCTGCTTACACAAAGAAAAAACATCCCTTTAAAAAAACCAAAAACAACAGACCTCTGTAATAGTCAACCTATATAAATCATCAAAGGAATGACATTTTTGCCTGCAGAATACAACAGGTGAAGGATTTCCCTGACAGAAAAAAGGTGGCATGGTGCACAAAGCCACTTTATTACTGACTCCAGTGGTAGCCACCCATGCTACTGGGCAGAAAGAAACTTCTGGTGGGAAACACCAGGGTGAACAGCAGAAAGGAATGCTACTCCCACCTGTGCGCTGAGGACACAGTATAGTCAGGAGTCTCATAATGAAAGAAGCCTTAAAACTGCCTCCTTGGAGAAAAAGCAGGCCAACAGTTCACTGCTTTTAAAGAAGGCATTTGCTGTTTTTCTGAATAGGATTTGATGGAGTCACTGTTCTGCTTTTGAAGGAAATGGCATGACTACGTGCCAACAAATTCTTTACCTTCATTAACAAGTAATGACATGAATAGCATGAACAGTGAATTTGGATTTGATGATTACTGGAAAATCATTGGATAACAGAATCAGAATGGAAAGAAATTGGGAATGGCAGGAAGAGAGTTTCCTTTTCCCTTGACACACTTCATCGTTGACCAACTTTGAAAAGTTATATGGAAGAACAACAAAACTATCCATTACTTCTTCCTGACAAACACAACTGACATCCAATAAAGACAATTTTAATACAGGAAAGCTCAGTCTCTTTTTACAGATTTTATCCCTTGATATTAGAATGCCTGATGAAAACAGGTATCTGCTAAGGTGAAAGTGAATTCCAGCCTCATCGATAAACTGAGGAAATGGATGTCAAGGTTTCCTTTTTAAAATAAAACATACTAAAATTATGAACAAAGTGTATTTAGACCATATCAAGTTTGGACTCCCAGCAAATTACTGATACTGATATAGACTTGAGGTTGTATTCTTATTTAGGAAGAAGGCATTTAACATCCTTTTTAAGGCAGAGTGTATCCAACTTCTTAGTGCTTTCCACAGCGCATGAGCAAGGGTTTATAACATTACACTCATTTATGCTCAAAGATGTACATCCAGATTCAGTCATTATGGTGCAACCTTCTAGAAAATCTCAAACAATATATGTGTCACGACACTGCAGCTCCCTTCGATTTGCAACGGGAACAAGAAGGAAATTATTTTTTAGAGACCTTGTGAGCAACTATTTTTTTACACTTCAGTGGATAAAAATTTGGAAACATCTAGAATCATCTCAGTCTTCTGTGCTAACAGGAAAGTTCTGCTTAATAAATACCTCTGGACTTGAATCTCATCAGACATTTCCTGTCCATTTAAATGAAATCCGTACAACCCAGAATGGCAAATAAAATTTGCTTAGAATACTTCACTGGTAGTTTAAACATTTTTCTCAGTCCCAACAAAAGAATAGCTGATCATTATACTAATTACCAAACCAGAAGTGTGCATCTATCCACAAAATTTTAAAAGAGGATATGTTAACTTGAAAAGATAATGAAAAAGAAGGAAGAAAATACTAATTGTTAAACATGTCAAGAACTGGCAGTTCTGGAGATCTCACTGGTTTTTGGAAAAGTATGGATATTGCTCAGCAGGCCTTTAACTCCTCCTCACCACTGGTTATCTTTCCCCTTCTCTCTCTGCAAAGACTAACTGAATTGGAAAAAACAAAGAAATTATTTTTAAAGTCAATATTTAAACCTTCAATTTGGTGGCTATGGACACAAAATGTAAGTAGTACAAAAGAAAAGGTTAACTTTCAGTTTTCAGCATCTTGATATTTCCACTTAATTTTAAAGACAGAAGTTTAAGGTAAAGGAAAAAAATCTTTATTTTTTCGTTCAAGTCATCATTACCACAAAAAAGAGAAAACAGCCACCAGGAGAAAACTGTGATAAAGAATTGTAAGGCTTTATTGCTAAGAATGTGTAGAGTACTTCTCCAAGTCTCCTGCTTACTTCCATTGCACAATACTGTTCATAAAGAATTCACCACAGATGCAATATCCATCTGGACTGTAATTATGCACTCTTGAATATTTCTCCCAGACCATTCAGGAACAGTTAATAATACAAAGAATCAGAGGAACAATGGAGAGGCAGTGGCAATGTATTACCTATCTGATTGACAAAGACTCATCCTCACAGAACAATTAACTACTGTAAAAATTATAAAGATATAAAAGAAGATATTCGTGATCAACTCTTACCATTTCTCCATTTTGATTTACTTTCAAATTCACATACTTTTTGGGACTAGTATTATAACAGAAGTCTGAATAAGCATGAAATACGTATATATTTCATACATAGGCAGAATACACACATTAGCTGAACATGTATTAGTGTGTATATATTCATATAAATTGTTATTGACTACAGAGATGTGTGGAGAACTAATGAGCAAACATACTTTCAAATCATATGTATGGGCTTATGATTATAAAACACACATTAATGAAAGAGAAATCAATCTCTGGAGAGATAAAATAATCTTATATAAATAATTAGTACTTTGACAGACTACTGTACTAGGCTTCAGTGGCCAGGTTTTGGTAGCAAGAGGGCCTACAGGAGTGGTTTCTGTGAGAAGGTGCCAGAAGCTTCTTCCATGTCCAGCAGAGCCAATCTCTGGCGGCTACAAAATGGACCTGCTGCTGACCAAGGCTGGGCCCATTAGAGTTGACAGTAACACAGTAACATAATTAAGAAGGAAAAAAGTGATTGCATAGATGTAGTTGTGGTCAGAGAAGACT
>WEKY01008197.1:0-11066 GCA_013390045.1 Picathartes gymnocephalus
CAGAGGAATTTCCATTCCGACCCTAACAGGTTGTGGGTTTTTTTGTTTCTTTGGGGGGGTAGTTGTTTTTTGTTGTTGTTTTGNTTTTAATAATTGTTATTCGGTTCTTGTTTAATTGTTTTTTTGGGGGGGTAGTTGTTTTTTGTTGTTGTTTTGTGTTGTGTTGTTTGTTTGTTTTGTGTTGTTGTTGTTGTTGTTGTTGTTGTTGTTGTTTATGGGTTTTTGCTTTTGTTTTTCTTGGGCTTTTTGATGGTCCAGCTCTAGAGAGTCAGAAGTCCAGGAACTCCTACCTCTGAATTCTGTTCAGATCCACCTAGAAACTCTCAGCTGACTTCCTCTAAAACCACAACACCAAAGTTTCTCCGTTTCCTGTAAAGGAGAATTGCACTGGTAAGATACTAGTTGATGCGGAACACTAGTCATTATAGGAAACACAGATCACTTAGTATGAACCTCATCTAGATTATTTTCAGAAGCAACTAATCTGAATTTCTAGAGATGTTGCTAAATATGAAAATAGCTCAATTTTAAGGTAATAGCTACTTTGTTTCTTAAAAAAATCACCTGAGGTGAGAGTTTCATGTAGTGCTATTGGAGTGTGGAAACACATCAAGACCTCTGAATCAGTGATAGACTTCTATGCTCTGTCCCTCTGTTAGAATGAGTTGTAACTGAGCATTATGAGTCAGGTAACTCATCACTGAGTTGTCTCCTGTGGTAATAATCAAATCATTCGGTAATCATTCCCTTCTGGTAGACAGTTGAACAAATTTCAGTGGGAGGAACACAGAGAGACATACATGTAGTTCTGTGAAAAGCTTATGCTTGAACAGGATTAATAGGTGTTAGAGTTGTCAGACCAATAATCAGTACCAAACCACTAGAAGAAACAAACTTATATTATAGTAGCTGATAACTCATTGTTAGGCTGTGTTGGTTTTGTGGGTTTTTTTTTAAATGGTAATCCAAATATTGTGTGTGTGTGTGGTGTGTGTGTACAAGAGTGGGCTCTAGAAACTCTTAATTCTAATAAAAGCTTGCATCCTGTACAGATGAAATTGTTTAAAATGGCAAATGTGGGAAAAGTGAAGGATAGGAAATCATTTATCTTTTCATGAAGATGAATGATAATTTTTGATATTTAAGATTGGAAATATGTGTTAATTTCTTTCCTAGGTTGTTTCATTCTCTTCTTGTTGGTTTTCAAAGCTAAAAATTCAAATCCTCATCTGGCTTAAACAATGCTTTGATGACCAGAAAGCTCATTAAATAGTACAGGAAAAGTTACAAGTTCTTTGCAGTCTATTGACATTAGGGGTTTGTTTGCCATCTTTTTATTCTTCTTAAACCTGACAGAAGTGAGTAGCTTATTAGGCTTAAAACTTCTTGGCTGTAAATGCTTATATAAGTCGCATAATTAATGTTTTGATACAACTGACTCTTTAAAAATTCTTTGTCTCTTCCCCTCTCAATAAGATGTATTTTTTCAGATACCTAGCAAGGATGATACACGCAAGGTTAACACTAGCTGCTGAATTTCTATGTCATCACTAGAGAAAGATTCCTTTAGAATATAATGGCGTATAATGTAAAATTCAATTACAAATCACTCTCCTTTCTTTCACTACAGGTGAACCAGATTAGAAGGGGTTGGAGAAAGATAGCACATATGAATAGATCTTAAATTTCAGGCAGTCAATAGAGTATTGCTAGTCTTCTTTACTTTAGAAATTTAAATTATTTGCAAGATTACATAGTTCTCTGGGATAGTTTTATGATTTTAAATAGTTGAAACAATTCAGTAATAAAAATGGCTTATTCATTCCTGAAACTGTATACTCAAATTTCAAAAATGTTATCTGATGAGGGCTTTATCTTTTTTCCCTTAAGTGAAATTTTAATGCAGCAGTATTCTAACTTTTTGGATGAAAATATGGGTGCATAAAAGTTAATGAGTGTTTGACATTTAATTCCCAGTGAATAAGGGGATCCATATTAGTTAATGCATTCACTTACTGTGAAGTTCATGTGCTATATTGTGATGGGTTGACCTTGGGTAGCTGCCAACTACCCCTCCAGATGCTCTCATCCCTCCCTATGACATCACAGGTGAGAAAAGAGGATGAAAAAGCTCCCGTGTTGAGCTTTTAAAGATGGGTACAGCTGCATCTCATAATCATCACAGGCCAAACAGATTTGAGGAAAGTTAATTTATTGACAACTAAAACAAAGAAATTAAAAATGTTGTCTTAGACCTTTCTCTCATCTCTTTGCCCAGGCTCAACTGCACTCCATCCCCAACTCCTCTACTTCCTTCATCTCAAGTAAGCAGGAGCAGTAGGATGGCTACTAGGGTGGCATTATTTAGCTAATTTTTGCCTTGAATTTCCAGGGCTACATACTTTAACCCTGAATCTTATTTGACTTTAGGATGGTTGTAGACTCATAAAAATGAAAAAAAGGTAAAGATTTATAGACTAGTCAGACTAAATACAACATCCCAAAAGATACTCTATACTGTATTCTTAAACAATCAATGCATGAAGACATAAAGAATAAAAAGACATGATAGAAAAAAATCCCAATTCCTTCTTTTGTGAGGACAGTTTGCCAACTGGACTCAATATTTGGAGTAAAAAAGGCTTATGCCATTCTGTTAAAGTGGTGTGATATACAAAATATGTTTTTGTTAAAGTGCAGTTCTCAATCTCCATTAGAATAGTAAATGGCTGTAAAAGTTATTGCTGATGTTAATTAAATTGTTAAAAAAATGAAATTATTATGACAAAACTAAAATATAAACCAAAATAAAAATGACAAAATATGACTTACACTTGCTAGCAGCAATTTGGTTTATTAATGTGCCATCAGCCAAACCTTTCTGCCTTATTTTGCTCGTCAGCTCTAGGAGATCTAAACCCATGCCAAAGACTAAAGTGAGTTAGTTTTTCCCCATTCCCTGATGCTATGTGAAAGATCTCCAGGAAATAGATAGGGATATTAGAGGGTTTTTATCTGTAAGTCTGGGAAAAACTGATGTACAAGAAGTCCCAGCTGACTGAAAAACTCAAATGGTGGTATCTTTTTCCTTATGAGAACTGAAGAGTTTGGGAATAGCTGATGATCCCTGGGGTCTCTCCTTAATCTGGTTGTTATCAATTCATTAATATCTCAGCAGTGAACAACACACTGACCATGATGGAGTGAGAAAGTTTAGAGGGGCAGATAAGATGGGAGTCTTGTGACTTTTGTTTCAATTGGGAATGCAGTGAGGAGAAAAAAATTTTCTTGAAAAAAAATCTGGATTTGACATTGGGAAAGCGTCCCTAAGAATAACAGAATGAAAACACTATCTAGCACCTGGTTCTGGTATCTCCTTCAAAGTAATATTTCAGTGAGGCATTAAAAACAACAATCTCTTATAAACATCTGCTTATACTCTGACCCATCTTAACTCAGGTGTTCTGAACTAGAAGTTTTCTTGAACTTCTTTCCACATCTGCAGTGCTATGCTGGAGGGTATGGATCTTAATCGTCAAAGATGAACATGACTTGAATACAAGACAAGTTTTTGTAATAGTCTGGACAGGTATGGAAGTTAGAATGTAGTTTTAGAAGTTAAGTCCTGAAGAGCTGCTGTTCATCCAGGATTTAAGAGAGCAATAGTGTAGCTTTCGTGTAGATAAATTATTCTCTTTTTCTCCTCTTAGAATTGTCAGTTTCATTTGGACAGCCTGAAGGTAGGCAGACCTTTCATTTGATGGCTCTTCAATCTAATCACTGTCCATGAGGCCACTTGTGTTCAATAGCCTTATTATACCTTTTATCTTACTGTGATTATTGTACCTTCTTATGTCTAAAGACTTAATGAAGTTTAAGTTACTGATGAATGAATACTTGCATCCTGCTATGCCATATGTCAATTAAGTGTGATTAAATTAAAGGCTCCTTTCTGTTGTTATAACAAAGGGAATTCATTACTGTGATAAGTGCTCTTCTTGCAATGTCTCAACCAATTTCCAGTCCAAATGGTAAACAGTTCTTTGAAATAAAGCTTTGCAATTATCTCAATGCTTAAATTAGCGTTGTCTTTGTTTCCTTTAGAAATCTTTGGTTTGTTTCCTTTCCTACTTGTCTTGAATGAAGCACTGGATATCTTATAAGGTATGGCCAAATACCGTCGTTGGATAGCTAGGAAGCCAAATAATAGAAGAGGGATTATGCGACTGTGTTGCTCAGAAATGATAAGAGACATTAGCAGTAGGATAATGATGACGATGTGGAGCTATAAATGTACAGCTGAATTCAGTAAAAACATCCTCAACGTATACAAAAAGTCCCCCAAAATCTGGGATAGGAATGAAGCCTCTCCATTGTCACTAGCTGAGCTTAGATTATGTCGCTGCCAAGACAAAGAGAACAATGAGAAATAAAAACCATTTTTCTTTCCTTGGGTTTTATCTTCCTGTTTATGATGTCACCTTCATACAAAATTCTTGCAGGGAACTATGAGTAATAGCAGAACAGTATAGCCCTATGCTATAGTTCTGTCCTCTGAGTACCATTCAATTTAGGCCCAAAATGTTAGTGAATTTCAAAATGATGAGGTTGGAGTTCCGTAGCATCAGTAGCAATCTATGAAAAACATCACTGTAAAACTTAAAAACTCTGTTTTAATTTTGGAAATATTCTTATTGCTCTCTCTACTGCACTACACCTCTTCTAAGGAATTAAATTTATTTCAAAACTGATATCAGGAGATAAGTAGTAAGATTTTAAACCTGAATATGCAATCTTACAGTTTTTTCTTTGGGGTTTTTGTTTGTTTGTTTGTTTGTGTTTGTTTTTTGTTTTTGTTTGGGGTTTTGGTTGTTTGTTTGTTTTCTAATATTATTGCCCTTGAGGATCAAGAAGTGAAAGGTTAAATTCCCTATTCTGAGCCTCACAAAATGTCATATAAGTGAGGTTTTTATTATCAGTTCAAGCATTGTAGTCTGCTATCTTTGGCTTTCCTTGATGTGCACACTTACCTGCTGCAACCACAGAGCAGCTGCAGGAGGTTATGGCACAGTGCCAATACGTTTATGTTCTTCCCCAACAACTATGTGCCATGTTTTCAAAGCATATCGATTCCTCAAGATCCATGGATACAATTTCACTCTCTGTGGTCATGCCTATACTAGTTTGTGCCCTCACAGCACTGGCTGGTGGAATTCTGGCAGTGATATTATTTTCAGGCATCTCCAAACATCTTGTATGGGCACTAACAAGCTCATGTTGCTGCAGCTCAATTGCTTTTGGCACTGCAAATATCTAAAGTCTGTATGGATGCTACTTATACATGCATCCATATCGACTTTGTTTTCACATACTGCCCTGTCTAAAGGTTCATAATAGCAGTATACTCTAGACATTTATAACTCGATGATAATTGTTACTTTTAGGTTATTGCTTGCTAGAGAAAACATGTGTTTTCTCTCATTACATTTTCATGAGAAAGAAAAGAATTTTAAATATAAACATTACAGAGAAACTGTTATGGTGCAGAACCACGACATCAGTGTTTACCAGACGTCAGGGGAAAAACTTTTAGGAGAGAATACCTCCAGAATCAATTTAGAAAGTCCTAATCATTAGTCTATCCATATATTTTTTTGATTGTTTGCTTGTTTCAGTAAATAATTTCTTATAATACCAAACCCCTGTACACCTGTGATTGACTTTATTATTTTGCTACCTTCACTAGCTACATAACATATACCGATTCCACTCTGGAGATGGAAAAATGTTTGTGAAAAAGCGCTTTGACATTCATCCTGATATTTTTAGACCTAGGCAGAAAAAATATTTAATAAAGATTTGCCAGATAAACTTGATTGCTTCTTTGATTGAATTAAAAAATTAGTGGCTGAAAGAAAAGCATAATATGATAGGAATTTTCAATTAATTAAGGAAAACATTTGATGCTGCATTCTATAAAAGTTCTTTTCTCAAAATTAATTTAAATTGGCTTGAATATGAATGTTATCATGTGAAATAACCACTGATGGAAGATAGTAAACAAAGGGAAGTGATGAGCTGCAAAATAGTGACTTAGGAGGAAATGACTACTGGTTTACTGCCTTAGGAGGTCGGGTTATATTCTGTTCCTCACTAATGACTTTACAGAGAGAAAAACCAGCACATTAATTAATTCACACAGAGTACTAACTAGAGAATAACTATAAAGACTAAAGGGCTATGAGGTGTACTTCTGCACTTTAATGCAGAGGATGAGCTTGAACCCTAAACAAAAGCTGAGAAATATCAACAAACAGATTTTATGTAAAATTTTCCAAAATTCAGTTTTTGTGAGGTAAGCTGCAGTTCAGAAAAAAAGTATGCTTATTCTAAGCTGCCATTGACTTCAGCCAGTGTTAATCATAAGCTTACATGTTGTGTGGAATAATGAAGTATTTAAGCTCAGGTTTAATATTAAGCTTATTCTTAAGTACTTTACTGATGCAAATCCTATAAAGCACAGATGAAACCAAAAAATAAAATATAAGAATATTAGAGATATGTTAATGCAATCCTTCATTAATAAGTCTTCTCTTTCTATGGCTCATGTTACTACCTGGAAACAGGATTAAGGAGAATGAGTAAAAAAGTGTTATTTCATTTACCATTTTATAAATCACAAGTAAACCTATGTTTTCTCAGACATAATCCCAATGTATCTCCCCTCTTCCCCACTACTCTTAAAATATAACACAGTAAGAAGGATTAAAGAAGTGCTTGAGAAAGTGAATTTGTTAATTCAAGGGATGAAATTTAAGACAAAATCATACTCTATTTATATAAGAGGTAAAACTCCCATAAAATTTTTTAAAAATTAGAATTTTACCAGAATGTGGTAATGCAGACATGTACCTCACACTGTAGCTCTTACCACCTATGAAGCAAAATTGTATAGGAATTTGATTCTGATATATCACAAAAAAGAAATTTCATGACCTAAAAGAATTTCCTCTTGTGGACTGGAGACGGGGTGTGGGGTCCAGAAGAGCTAAAAGTCATTTGAGAGACTATGAGCAATTCTAAGGTATGCCTCAACCTTCAAAGTGTCTCTTTGAATTAAAAAACAAAAGCAAAACCAAAACCAAACCCAACCAACCAACCAACCAACCAACCAAAGGAAAANGACACCCAACCAAACAACCAACCAAAGGAAAAAAAAAAAAAAAAGGGGTGGAGAGGCCTGCCAAGACTACGTTTGTCACAGCGTAGCTTTTTTTCCCCAGCTTCCATTCAAAAGCATCCCAGAAAGGACTGGATGGTATCATCCTAGAATCAAAATAAAGACGACCAGGGAGCACATTGGAAATGCAAACATTTCACAGCAGAGCAGCAGTGTGCAGCAGTCTTTGCCCGCTGTGGATCAGCACATGAAGCTGATGTTCGTGTCGTGCTTCCATATGCAGAACAGGATGAACGCTGTGAATCCCTCTTCTACCTGACACTGCTTACATGCAGCTACTAATCACTTCTTGATTAAAATCAGTTTTGCAGGTGTGATGCCTCTAAATTATTTTTTTTATTTGAAGCAAAACTGGATACAAGGGAGAATAAAAACCAGTACATTAATTATTTTGTGTCTGGAAAGGCTTGAAGGCTTACAACAGATTAAATTTTCAAAGTACTTTCAGTTTGTCACCCACATAGGCTGGGACTCACTTGGATTCCAATTGAAAAATGAAGGTAGAAGTTGCCACTGAGTATATAAACCAGAAGCAGTGTGAATGTTAGCCAAAAGAGCTGAGCAACTACAGAACTAGGATTTGTGTGAGCAACGTGCCCAGTCAGCTTTATTTTCACACATACAATGTCCTTGGGCTAGGTATTTAGCATCTGACAATTGTCTCCTCATCTGTGGCCAGACCTAATTTATTACTGAAGGCAAATGAAAGAACAGATATTTTATTGAGAACAGAACAATCCATTAAATAATGTTACACTTGTTTTGCAGAGACAAGATTGCACGGTCAGGATCACACTTGAAAAACAGCAACGCTAGGATACTTCCCTTGGAGCCTTGGCAGAAGAATATTTGTGCTAAAGGTCCTAATTGAATCTTAGCGGCACAGTGATGTAACTAAAGAGAGGCTCATAAGTACAGAGAAAATACACATATTTTTCAGGTGTTAGAGGATTTGGGGAAAGGTTAAGGCATTCCACAGCAGTCAGAACTGTGCATTTTCCACTACCAAAGTGGGATAAAGAGAGAATTGTAGAAGCAGTGGATAAGTGGGGAGGATCAGCTAAAGCCTTCAGAGGATCTAATTCACTCATCCTCTTCTCTCAAGTCCTTTTATAGCCTCAATCTGCCACAGCCTCAGTGATCAATAATGCCAGTTTTTCCTTCATCAGGATACTCAGACTGTAAAATAGAATATAAAAATGCTGATGGAGACTGGCATGGACAAAGTTAAGTCTATGAAGATTTATTTCTAGATATAGTTTTTTTCCAGGATAAAGCATCAATATTTTGAATATTCCTTTAAGTTTTTGAAACATGGAAGAATTTACTTGTCTGCAAGGGAGGGTAGGGGAAATTCTCTTTAGAAACTGATTTTTGATGCTTTGTCTGCTGAGTGATAACATCATCCAGGAACAGGAAGGGATTCATTAAGAAAAGGCTCAGTTAGGAATTGACATATGAAATTTATCCTCTTTCTGAGTGTCTATTTAAGGATGCCCCATCCCTGGAGGTGTTCAAGACCAGGCTGGAAGGGGTTCTGAATAACCTGGTCTAGAGGAAGATGTCCCTGCCTATGGTAAGGTAGTTGGATGGTCTTTAAGATCCCTTCCTACCATAACAATTATAGGAGTCTATGATTTTCTGAAAACAGAAAAAATTGTTCCATTGTTCCTGAATAGTTCCAAAATGTAAGAATGAAATTAATTTCCACTCTCAGTGAGGCACTGCCTGCACTTCTCACCCACCCTACAGCCTGTTGTAATGGAGTGCAACACTTCTATACTCGATGCTGGCTATCATGGGGGTCTTTGTAAAATTAACACCTTATAAATCTAGGAAGCAATAATGACTAAAGGAATGTTGTGGTCAGAGTTACAGCGAGCTTATATTGAGAATACAACGTGATATTTTAGCAAAAATAACTAACACAATTGGGCAGAAAATTCTTACAGGTATCTTGCCACAGAGAGTTTTCTTTTCTGTTTGGCTGCAGTGTGAGTATATTCCAAACGCTGCATTAAATGTAGGGCACCTAGTTGCTAGAAAAATACTGAAGAGATTTCAGAGAAGAGGATTAAAAACAGTCAGGGAGGTAACAGTATCATTTAGGAGGAAATATTACAATAGTTAATATGCATAGATTGGATGGCTGAAAAAAGACCACTAACATGTGAAGGGTAAGACAACACTGGAAGATGTGTATTATTTATGATATTAAATGGAATAATAACCTATGATATGGCTCAATCTAAGTTCCATTATTCTTATATATATCATATTTTACTAGACTAAATAATTCCCCTAACAGTGGTGTCTATTAGGCTGTCACAGGACTGGCTTGTGCAGCATGGGTAGCGTATAAATTGCAGTACTTTTCAGAGATATCACAATACATCTTCTTACAGAGTAGACCTTCAACAACAAAAACAAGCCATCAGGCTTATGAGGCTCTGCAGCAGCAAATTTTGCCCTGCTCGTTCTTTCCCTTTCACTTTCTTTTGGACATTTCTTTTTTGTTTTTCTGTATGTTCTTGACAAACTGTTAGCTTATTTGGTTCTCTCCAGACACTCCAGATGGCAAATCTGGAGTAAATAATGCTCTGTCTTCCTTGAACAATTGCTATCCTCACCAACTAGTGGCTGTTTCTCACTAGCAAAAATAAGCATTTGGGTAGCAAAGAGAAACCACAGAAACTGTAGCTACAAACAACAAGGTGCAGACAGGACTCCAGGAGACAGGACAAACATGTAAATCTCATTTTTTTATTAGTTTGCTCAATACATGACATGTTTTTCATTTGTAGCAGATCTTTTTGTGATGTGGGCTTTCAATTTTATTTACAAATTAGCAAATTACAAGCTAGGTAAAAGCTCTGTTTCTAAAGCTAGGTAAAGTAAACACTTGCAAATGGGTAAGATTATATGAGCAAAATGAAGCCCCCAAAATGCAAGGGGAAGTGGTTAGGGACCTTCTACACCCCTTAGACGTACACAAAACTGTGGGGCTGAATGTGATCCATCTGAGGATATTGAGGCAGCTGATAGAAGATCTCAACAAGCACTTTCCATTTTTTACCAGCAGTCCTGGATAACTGGGGAAGTCACAGTTGATTGGAGGGTAGCAAATTTGACACCCATCTACAAGAACGACCAGAAGTAGGATCCAGGGAATTACAGGCTGGTCAGTCTGACCTCAGTGCCAGGGAAGGTCACGGAGCAGATCATCTGGAGTGCCATCACATGAAATGCACAAGACACCAGGGGATCAGGCTCAGCCAGCGTAGGTTTATCAAAGGCAGGTCCTGCTTGACCAACCTGATCTCTTTCTATTGCAAGCTGACCTGCTTAGTGAATGAGGGAAAGGCTGTGAATGTTCTCTACTCAGACTTCAGTAAAGCCTTTTACACTGTTTCACACAGCATTTTCCTGGGGAAGCTGGCAGCCCATGGCTTGGACATGTACACTCTTAACTGGGTTAAGAACTGTCTGGATAGTGGGGCCAAAACCGTGTTGGTGAGTGGAGCTACATTCACTTGGTGGTCCATGGTGTTCCCCAGAGCTCAATATTTGGCCAGCCGTGTTTAATATCTTTATTGATGATCTGCACAAGGGGATTGAGTGCACCTTCATCAAGTTTGCAGGTGACACTAAGTTGAGTAAGCATGTTGGTTTGCTGGAGGGTAGGAAAGCTCTGCAGAGGGACCTGGACAGGCTGGATCAAAGGTCAGTTGTGTATGAGGCTCAATCAGACAAGGTGCAGAGTCCTGCCCTTGGTACACAACAACCCCATACAGCGCTACTCCGGGGACAGAGTGACTGGAAAGCT
>WEKY01008202.1:0-43141 GCA_013390045.1 Picathartes gymnocephalus
GAACTTTAAGATCATCGAGTCCATCCATCAGCCTAGCACTGTGTCCATCATTAAACCATGTCCACACATTCTTTGAACACTTCCAGGGATAGTGGCTCAACCACTTCCCTGGGCAGTCTGTTCCAATGCTTTACAACCCTTTCCATGAATATTTTTTTCCCAATACCCAATCTAAACCTTCCCTAGTGCAACTTGAGGCCATTCCCTTTTGTCCTGTCACTTGTCACCTGGAAGAAGAAACCAATCCCCACCTGGCTACACCTTCCTTCCAGGCAGTTGTAGAGAGTGATAAAGTCCTCCCTGAGCCTCCTGTTCTCCGGCTAAACACCCCCAGCTCCCTCAGCTGCTCCTCCTAAGCTTCAAGCTCCAGCCCCTCCATCAGCTTTGTTGCCTTTACTCTTTCTTCTCTAAGAGCCTTGGATTGTGGAAGAGGAATGCATTTTCTGACTTCAGTCTAAAAATGGAAAGAATAAAAAAATCCACATAAACTGAAAAGTGTAACCCAACTGGTTACGTATCCAATTTCTTAAGCCTTGAAGTAAATGGTAGGAGGTAACTCTCCTTATTTCATCATTGTTGGTAGAAATATGGATGAAGAAAAAAGTGAGGTCCAGGGGGAGGTAATGAAACCCAAAGTTATTCTTCCATCCACTAAGGAGCAGATACATTCTCTGTATGCCATGAATTACAGAGTTATGACAAGCATCTCANAAATAAAGAGATAAGACAAGCATCTCACTGTTGGGGAGGGGAGTTATTGCGTTAGGGGAAAAAAAAAAAAGCCTTAAAAAAATTGATCACAACTGATGTGTGCAAAAATTCATCAGGGTTAACTATTTCATCTTCTCAAAGAACTGGTTTCTTTCTCCTGCTTTTTTTTTTAGGTGAAACAAAACAGGTCCAAATCATTACACTGATTTAAACAGAAAGAGGATGTTGTGTGGGTTTTTTTTTTTAAGTATTATTAGCTAATAAATTTCTGATATATGTTGCCATGCATAAGGCAGCACCTGAGGCAGTCTTTTTGCTCTCAAAAGAAAAAAAGGGACCACATCTAAAAATTTACAAATTAAACAACAACAACAAAGTGATTAAGAAATTTAAAAGCACTGGCATGGGGAAAAAGAGTAAACAAACAAAAAGGATTTTCAGCTATGCTTTGAAATTAGATGGTGAACAGATGCTTCAGAAAGATAAAGGGCTTCTTTCAGGCAGCACAAGTTTTAGGCAGCCTTTTGTAGGACCAAAAGGCCTCTGATGCTAGATGAGAGAGGTGAGATCAGACAAAAGCTGTGTGAAAGCAAGGTGACTTTGCAAATGAGGGCCTTGCAGGGGAAAAAGAAACCTTTTGAGAGAGCTGCTACACATCTGTCCTGTTTATGCAGTACCAACTGCATCCTGCTACCTTCCTAGCAAAGGACTGGATGGAGGGTCTTTCACTTTGTCTGGCTCAGCTGTCCTGTGCTCCCACCAATTCCACCCTGACAGCTACTCATGCTTCACAGTTTCATAGGAATTATATCAGAATGGGTTTTTTTTTGTCAGTGTACCTGAAAAAGCCTTTTCAATAAGCCAAAGTGATCCAGTATGCACCCTGGAGCAGAGGCAGGGATTGTCACATACCAGCTTCAAGAGCATATGTGCAGGACTCCACTTCTCTTGACTGGTGCTTGCTCAGGCTTAAAACATCTGCCTGAAATTTTTGTATATTGCATCCAAGATCTAAACACATTTTCTGCATGTTTGGAAGGTAAATGAAACTGCCAGAAAGCCCAT
Organism: Picathartes gymnocephalus; assembly: GCA_013390045.1. NCBI lineage: Eukaryota > Metazoa > Chordata > Aves > Passeriformes > Picathartidae > Picathartes > Picathartes gymnocephalus. The sequence continues at coordinate 1,777 of WEKY01008202.1, forward strand.
CAAGATTAAAAACATAGAAATCCTCCTGAACCGATGACAATTCCTTCTCTTGCTTTTCATTATACTACTACACTGCACATAAAGAACTTTCCTGCTAAAAGAAAACTAATGGCAAAGAAATTCTAGGAAGAAGCAACTTGAGCCTATTCAATCACTTGCAGGCGGTGGATTTTACAATCAGTTCAGAGCAAAACCTGCCCTTTATTAGCATTCTAATCTTTTTGAACAGTATTCATCTTTTTCACATCATTTTATAGTGTGTTATTCCTTTAGCAATCATTTAATTAAAACACTGTGGCTTACTGGAATTTAATCTAGGCACTTAACGCAACGTTTCTTTGCTCTTCCTTTCCCCCTGGACAGGGAATTTTGGAACACTTTGGGCCACATGCTATAAAAATCAGTGCCATTGCTCAGCCTAGATTATACTGTGGTCTAATCTACAGAACAGGTTTTCATCTTGTGTTCTGAGTCCATGGAACTGAGAGTCCTTAACCATAGTCCAGGAGAAGAGACTGCCAAGTGGCCTTTACCTGCATTCTGCATGAATTTAAAGGGACTATTTTCAAGAGTAAAGCTGAGTCAACTGCATTTTTTTTCAATAACCACATCCTATCTTTATAAAATATTTCAATTTACCAAGAACACCACTCATTGCAGAAATCTGTATTTTCCATGGCAATAATTTTTTAAGGATTAGCAATTTTAAATGAAAAAAACTGGCAAAACAAGGTACAAAATGGAAGGGAAAGGGGCAGAAAACACAAGGAGATGATGTGATTAATTTTTTACTTAATTATTTTTAGTTTGTGAATTTATAATGCTTCTCAGGAATTAGGCTCTTCCTCCTACTTGGAGAATGAAAAATGTGTTGCAATACCGTAAATTCTCACTGCATTAAAGGATTACTTCTCTACCATGAGTAGAGAAGTAATCCTTTAATGAAAAAAAAGAAAAAAACCCTTTTCTAAATTCAGAAAGCTCTCAGGATTTGTCTGTGTTGCAGCAAACCATTAACACAAACTTTGCCTTGTTCTGACATACTGGTGAGAGGATCATCCCTTCTTCTGATTCCCCCTCCTTTACTGAATACTCCTCCCCCAGCAGTTTTCATAAGCACCCCCGTGCCAGCCTCTCTTTCCATTTCGCAAGGGAACCTTAAATCTTGGCTTTGCTTCACTTTTTTCAGTTTGGCAAACATTTTAGGTAAGCATTCCATCACACTTTTTGAATAAAGATGCCAGCAACGCCTAAGGATGGCCAGATGTGACATGTTAAATGTGGCTGAGGAGTTATAAAGGGCTGGGCAAGATTTAACACAAGCTGTGACTACACTCTAAGTGCAAGGAGTGACCAGTACACATGGTGACAGAGTGGTTCTGTCACCCTTGGCTTTCACTTTTTAACTGAGCAATTTGGAGAGAAATACCAAATGAAGTCCAAAGGCAGGGTATGTCTAAGAAGGCAGAGATCCTGTTTTGATTTACAGGTAAGAAGGACAGCTTGGCACCTTGTTCTCTGCTTGAGTTTCCACTGCAGCACATCACTATGGGGAGAGGTGCTTAGATGGAGTTTCATCTCTTTATCTGTGAAAATAATACACATAGACCTGGAAATGGGTAAGAAGACAGTTCTTTCTTTTTTTGCTTTGTTTGGCAGTAGTAAAAAAGTACCCCAGAGTTCCTGAACAAATTGACATGGGGGATGGGGTACATTCACTGAAGATGGCAAAGGAATTCAGCATCACTGACGGATCACAGCTCTGCTTTGTACAGGGATTGCTGTTAAACAGTTAAAAAAAGCTACACACGAGTGGTAGTGTATCTCCTCACAGAGAAATGTCTGCTACAGCTAGGAGAAATTAACTGACTTATCCCAGCACTTTCTTGCATGTCAATGTCTAACTTTTTAATCACAACCATCCTGCATAATATGGAAATTAAGAACATCATCATTTCCAGTAATTACCAGAAACATACACATTTTCCAACAGGGTGACATTATGTCATGAATTCCCTTGTCAAGAGGAAAAAAAAGACAAAACATATCATACTTGTTTGAGAAGGCAAAGTGATAGATTTGTCATGTGGGTAATCATCTATATAAAAAAAAAATCCACTATTATCAACTTCCTGAATTTCTGAAAAGGGATTCATTTTCTGCCTGAGCTAATAATGAACATTTTTCTTCTATTCATCATCTTCAGCTATTTTCTCTCTTGAGATTCATTTATCACTAACTATTGAACCTGAGAAATAAAAAATAGGCAACATCCCTTTTTGAAGCAATGGCTTAGAAAACTATTAAATCAAGAGGCAAAAGATGGATTTTGAAGATGTACATTCGCAATTCTTGTAACAGCTGCAGGTTTTTAACAGAGGATCTGCAACACTAGTTTAGTTTACATATTGGAGAAAGTAAGTTTGTCTACTGACAGCACAAAGTGGGGAACAGTATTTTTTTTTTCTTCAGATAAAAAGTAAAAGGAATGAAATTGAAGAAATAATGAGATCAATGGCATTATAAAGTGGAATTCATGCTGCAGGAATTAATCTAGGATGATCGTTCAAGTGCATTTTAAATCTAAAATGACCTGCATTAAAGCAGATCACACAGATGCTCGAAGTCTTCCCAATCCATCTGCCCGTGCACAGCTGTCAACCTGTCAGACCCTCACTTGGGCCACTGACTGACTGTTTTGTGCTACTGAGATATTGAGTGACAGCCATGCTGGGGGAAATGGCCCAAATTGCTTTTCCTATGGTACAGTGGGGCCTGAGGCTCCCCAAGGATCCCAGAGTCTCAGCGTTGCTGAGCCTTCCCTGCTGCTGGCATCTCTGCTCTTTGGCAGAGCTAAGATGGGGAATTTCTGCAGGGAAGAGGAGGAAGACACAGCATTTGCACTTTAATTCTTCTCTAGTACGATTCTGCTGCCACACTGTCTTACTATCCCTACCTTGTATTCCCAACAAAATGAGCCCTCATATCATCAGCCTGTGGAATCAAAGGAAAGAAGATCCCTTATACACAGGAGATAGAAGGAGCAGGACTTCCTTTGCTTTTGAGTAGGATGCAGGGAGAAGACCTCCCCAAATGCCCTCTTATCTCATCCCTTGCTCAACCTTTTCTGGCATGGCAGGAAAAACCATACAAACAATCGCTGTTGGAGGTGCTTGCCTGATGCTACTGGGTGTGCTTTCACAAGGCTATTGCCTAAGTGCAGTCAGGTCTCTCACTTGGGTCCTGGCAAAGGTTTCTGGGCAAATCAATGAGTGACTTCCAGGAGGAGGTTTCTGAGAGGTGTGCTTCAGCGCACTAGGATTCACATCAAGGTACAGGTTTCTGTCATTTACTGGTTCCATACTTTCCATGATGTCTCACCGGGATGCTGTCCAAAGACAGCTTCTTGCTCTAACTTGCTATGCTAAGCAAGTGTATGGGATTTGAGAGATTACTGTCTGAGATTCTAGCTTGCTGGTCTGAAGCCAAAATGCAGACAACACCTATGAAGTCCCAAAGCTAAGCAATTTTAGTATGCAAGGCTGACTCTGTGCAGGAGAGGCAAATTTTATCGGCTTATAAAGCTAGTAGTGAAGAACAGATCCTCTGCAATTTATTTCTGCAGTGTTTCCAAAGCTATGGGGCAGCAGAAAGGAATGAGTGTAAACTCAGTCTCCATTCATGGGTTTCCTGCTAGGAAGCAGAGACAGCTTTCAACAGCAAATTCTTGTTTCAGTGTTGTATTAACTAAGAGCAGGATTGGAGGAATAGTAGAGGCTTTAATATCTGGTATTGAAGGCATCAAATCATGTCAGAGGTCAGCAAAACAATTTTATTCTCCAGGTGATATCTTGACACTGACTGCTCTAACACAAAGTTGCCAAGAAATTTGGCTATCCCTAGATATATACTCACAGCTGTTTCTAGTATTTTGCATAGTGAGTACTGAAATGGATTCTCTACTTAACACAGCAGACAGCTAGCAAGAACAAAGCATGAAATCAAATTCCATCAATCTCTTAAATTTGTTTATGCAACCCATTGTTACTGCTCACAGAACAGCTCTGGCAAGCAAAGGCCATGACAAAACATAGCTGTAGTTTATACAGAGAAATTCTTCCCATCTGACATTTTTGTTGTCAGTTGTTTTATATTGATTTCTCTCCATGCAGTTCCAAGTTTAATCTGGGTACAGCTGCATTGAACCAAGGAAGCTGAAGCAATTTCTTCTAGTGAAGCAGAAATGGGGGAGAAAATGGCACCTATCACCATTTTTTTTTTTCTGGTAGAAATATGTTAGAACTTCTTTGCTGTAACGCTAATGTAGATTAAGCCTGCACTTAAGACTTCCGATACAAATATTTCTGGTAATTTCATTTTATCTGTGACAAGCAAGATGAAATTCACACCAAGGAGCATGTTCTCAAATAACTCCTTTCTTCGCATGGGAATGAGCTGAGTCAGCACATGAATTATGGAGTCACAACTACATGGTGCCATATTACAGTCCTTAGATTTATAAAGATTTTGCCTTAACTATAAGCAGCATCGCTTGGGCAATAAAGGGATTTGATCTGTATCTACCAGGACTTCCACTTTACTTATATGCTGAAATGACACATGGGATGTGGCCTACAGGTCATTCTCAGTGCTCACAAGGGTGTATTAATTCCCGTGGGTTCTCTACTTCAAAACCCTTCAGACCACTGCACAACCATGACAGAGAAATTGTAAGCAGGCACTGTAATCATGGCAGCAGAGCACCTATTGTATGTTAGGAGAGGAGCAGAGGCTGTTGACCTTAGTAAGCAGAGTCTGAGTTGGAGGCTCGCTCATACCAAGCAGAGGGAAGAAAACTATTTAAGTTAAAAACATGTCTCTCTAAGATGACCACAAGGGCATCTAAATTAAAGGATTGCTGAAGCAGTGAGGTTTGGGGCTGCCAGCCTACCAGTAAAACTCAGAAAGTTCCTCTCAGTCCTTTTGTTTCTATGGTAGCTGTAGCCTTGACATGAAAAAATCCCAGTGGCACAGGACTACTACAGATACATTAAGAAACCCAAAATGCAAATGTTATATATGATTATATGCTGTGAGGGAATTAATCTGGTTTCATTTTAAGGCTTTTCAATTAGAAGGGTTCAGTGTAACAGAAAATGCTGCTAGAAGGTGAGCTCACTTCTATTCATAGCTACCTTTCAATGCACTCTGAAGTCAGATGAAATCCAGTGGGTTTTATTTATCAGCAAACCTTCATGGCAGATAAAGCAACCACCGCAAGAAACCTGCAATTCTTCTTTCCTAATGAGCATTGCTAGATTATTGTGTGACAGGAAGAATATGTTCAGGGAATACCCTGCTGAACATTCCATCCTCCCTGGAATATGCTTTTGTGAGATAAGTCATAATAAATATAAAGTGCCAATTGTCTAACCTATTGGGAAAGAGCAGCTACACGGACAACTTGGTGCAAATATGGGAGAACCTGCTGACAGGTGTGGATATGGTTTAAATGCCACTTTCAATGAGAGCACTATAGGTAAAGGCCAGGTACATAGAACACTTGTGTAATATCTGAAACTGTCCTCCTGCTGTTGACAGGAAGGACTGAGAAAGGAAACTCTTTTCTTACAATGCCTGATACAAAAATCAGGAATTACCAAAATGGCCAGCAGAAAAATGCGGGAAAAAAAAAAGAGGTTCAAACAGGTAAGTGATAGGAATCCAAAACGACTGATACTATCTGCGGAATGCAAAATACATCTTTGTAATATGGAATTCCAAGCTTTAAGCATGCCATCAATGAAGGGCATGAAGTGACACATATTATAAAGTTCTAGAGATTACCTGGTTTATTCTCCCAACAAGAAATTTCTAATTTATTGATTAGGAGAGTCAACTATTTAGAGAGTCAATGCGTTTTTCTTTGAGAAGTGTTAAGAGCATGATTCATCTTTTCATTTTGCTAAGCACCCAAGCGGAATGTCCTTCCCTTCTCCCATTTGAATAGTCATTATCGAACACAGCTTCCCTTTCTGTTCCCAATCTCCTACACAAAGCTGTCAAAGCTCACCCAATCAGCTATGAATATAAGAAAAAAGCTCCAATGGTTTCCAAGAGGAGAAAGATAGACAGGATGCTGAGTGGTAAATGAGGATATTTGGAATACATCTGTGGACACACACTTTGTCATTCGCAACTCAGAGCATCTCCAGCTCAGAGGAATGGATTCTCCTACACAGCAGCAGCTGTTACTGTTTGGATTGTAAATAGTCATAAGCCATATGGTGTGGCAGGAGAAAAAAACTTCACACTTTCTCACATGGACAAATATTATTGCAAAGCATAAACACATCAATATAGGTGTCTTTTCCCTGGGGAAGAATATAGTCTTCAACCTCATGCTAAAAAAATTACTGGCTTCCAGATGAGCAGATTACCTGTTAACATTTGGTTTTGATTTTTAGAATTTGGATGTCTCGACAGAAAATAAGCATAGGTGTACAGTAGATACAGCACTTTCAGATTGATAGATGAGGTGAAAGAGACACAAAATATAAACGGAGGCAGTAAAAGTAGAGAGAAAATTAGGAGGAAAGGAGAAAAAAGACAGTCTATATGCAATTACTATGGAAGAATATAGTGCTATCTACTAACTAACTACATAAAACCAGCATGATTGTGGCTTATCATGCAAATGGATCAGCAGTTTCTTCATGCATGTGAATTTGAACTTTCCACCTGGTCAGTGGTGCATAAAGCATTTCAGATGTTGGTGGATTATATCCACACAAGAGCAGGCCTCTCAAAAATGATGGGACCTCTGCTTAGTAAGGGAAGCTGGATTAAATCAATGTTTCCTGAGCTTGCAACAAGGAGAAGATGCAGTCCACTCCCTTGCTGTGCCTGAGCTAAGGGTTGCTTTCATTTTAAACCATGATTCTTCAGCATTCATGATTAAAACTTACTAGTGCTTTTATTTCTGTTATTGCTAAAGAACTGTTTAGCTTATCTTTTTGCTTTAAGCACTTTAATTAAAGGAAAGTGTGATCACTCTTCCCATTGTGTGGTGAAGCTAGCAACACACACAGTTAACTTACAGTTCTGCAGAGCCAAGTTTCTGAGCTACACCCGAAAAGCCTTAGCAGAGTGACACTGTACTTGCCAATAGCAAACACTGGCACATCCTATTCATATGGTTAGACAGACCCCATAACAGAACCCATGACCTGGCAATTAACACTCCTTCTGTTCTGTGGCCCTCTCAATCTGTTTCAAATGCTACTTTGACACCAACGGGCACAACAGAGCAGTTCTGAATTTACATGAAGAAAATCCCCATCAGCAAGAGATTTTGTTGGTGACTAGCTCCACCTAAAATGAAATGAGCCAACTATAAGGATGGCCGGGCATTTCTGAGCCCACAAGAGTGACTCCTGACCTCAGGACACCAGCAGCCACGAAGGAAGTCAAGAGACCTTCCACATTCATCATCCCTTGATGAGAATCACAGTCCAAACCTGACCCATGGATATAAATAGAGGCAGAAAATCAGCATCTAATAAGAAACAATGTTAAAAACCCCCAATCTTTCCACAGGATTTGGTGTCCCTGCATCAAACAGCCATATTGCTCTAATGATGTCCCTGCCATTCCCAGTTTTCAATGCAAATGACTTTATGGTTAAACACTTTTCTACCACTGTTACCATTTCTATCCTGACATCATAAGCCACATTCTGTTATTATGTATTTTGTTACTAAAACTCAAAAGAGGGAGAAAAATGCCTGTGGATCAGGAGAACGGGTCCACGACTGCCCTTGAAACATTCAGCATGCCTCAAAGTGTTTTCTTTTTATCTTTGACAGGGCATATGGTTCAGACCAATGATCCAATAAGGACCAGATATCCTGACTCACTCTCACCAAGCTGGCTGGATAACCCCATAGTCAAGACACATGGGGAACCAGTTCACCAGGTTCCAGTGCTGAGATACTCTGCAGAGCAACTTGAGAATCCCCTCTACGTCTCATCCTAGCACAGCAGTGTTACTGCAAACCTCTCTACCAGTGTGAACACCAGCATATCTCCTTCATAACAATCAGCTGGCTTCCTCCATAAGAATGCAATACATTTGCTGTTCTCTTTTGAAATTACAACCAACATTTCCAGGCACTTTTCTTTTAAAATAATTATTTAAAATTATAATGTTCACACAAGCATAGTCCCATTTTTGATTCCAAGTAATGGGAAATCCCACAGACAGAAGATTTCATTGCATCTTTTTCATGTTTTCTAAAGCTCAGTCTGGAGTGCAGGGCTTTGCTCTTAGCACAGAGAGCTCATCTGAGAAGAGAGTACAGTCAGATGATGATGGAAGTGCTACTGTTCCGGGACAAAGATAGTAAAAACCCCCAGTCACTGCAAAAAAAGAACAAAGTGAGATTTTCTCCTAGTTTTATTTTTTAAACATCTATTTAAACCACTTAGCAAATAAATCATGCAGGATACACATTTCCAAAGTGGTCACTGGACTTGAAGTTGATATAATTAAGTTGCAAAGGTAACTTTCATGCATGGCAACCTGCTCAATATATATGTTCAGACAACCACAGAGGTTGTCTTTACCCACAAAACTCTTGGTTTACAACCAGATTACATGACTGTGGCCTAAAGGTTCAACAGGATAAAACTTGCCACTTGCAAACCTGCTGTAGTGAGCTAATGACTTTTGCACAAATCACATATACAAGACAGCAAAATGAAGTATTCCATAGCTTGCAGACTTAAACTGAATTATATGGAAAAAGATTAGCTTAACACATACATCCCTAATATGCAGGTTGTTTGTGTACTGTATTTTCAGTAGCGGGACAGACAAATGGTTACTTTAGTTGCCTTTTTTTAAACAAGGAACTACAAATAAGCCCTTGCAAATTTGAACAAGTTTTATATTAATCATGCACTCCCAAGTACAGTGCTGCCCATGGAGGAAAGACCTAGAGACAGCTGAAACAGTGTCATCAGACTAAGTACACCAGTAGAGTACAAAAACCATTACTGACATTTTAAGAATATGGAAACTGAAAGATTTTGTGGGAATACTGTACCACACGAACAAACTACAATTCACTCTGTAAGCAAGTGTATAAAATGGGCTGTACTGTGGCTTCCTCAAACTGATCTAAGGCTGCCGCTGGCAGTCCCTGAGACAATAAGCCAGACACACTGATTATAAGCTTTACCAGATAGATCAGGCTGCTTTTCTCCCTCAGAAAAGAAAGTGTTCTTTAAGTTACTTTAGAAAGCCTCCAGTTGATTTTTCCTTTTCGTCGCGCTAATATGAATGTCCTGATTACCATCAGCAACAAGAGAAGGCACAATAAAGTTTACTTGTCCTAACCTGCAGCTATGCATATACTTTCCTTAAGCACCATTATTCTGTCTGGCCTTTCTGCTCATATGGGCAAAACTTGGACTTAAAAAACCCACAGTCTCTCTTCAGATGAAATCAATAATTCAATGACTGAATTATTATTTAAATTTTGATAGAAAAGAAAAAAGAAAAAAGAAAAAGGCTACTTACAGAACATGCAGAATACTGTTCCCATAAAAAGAACAGTCATAACTAGTCACCTTTAAAAATTTTTTCCCCCATCTGAAATAACGTTAGGTTTGGATTTTATTTTTCCTTTTTTTTTTAAGTAAAAAACCTACCTCTTTAAATACCAAGATAGCAATACCACAAATTATTTTGAAAATCTAGGTTACACTTACCTTAAAAGCAGCTGCTTAGACAAAATACATCTGTTTAATGAGCTGACATGTTTCCCTTTCAGATTCTTCCAAAAGCCATATGAACTAACTGTGAATCAGATTTGTATCTTGATATTAAAAGAGAAATCACATTCCACTTCCCCATGGAACACAACAGCAAACGTGCCTGTTACTGTCTTTAATGACTACATTATGTTTCCCACTTAATAAAAGACATATAACCCTGCAGAGAGAATAGCAAAATCACTTCCATCTTACTTTCTAGAAACTGCTGAATAAAACTCAGAACAGTAATAATCCCTTTCCCCATTCCCATGGTTTACTCACCATCATGTTATTCCAAAACTCAGTTTCACTTGAAAAATGATCCATAACAATGAAATTATTTTTTCCTTGTCAAAAGTATCACTCCAATCATTTAAATTACTGAACACAGAAAAGGAAACACTGTGCTCCACAGAGCACTCTAAACACGCACTGTTGTTTTTGCTGATGCAATGAGGCTTCTAAGCAAACGAGCAAGTTTGCAAGCAAGCTGGGTAGTGGCATTTTCCTTATGATTCAAAAGTGAAGTATGCTTCAGCTAACTGAATGCTCGCACAACATATAATAAAGGAACTCAGGAATTCATACACGTCTCTAGCACAATCATTTGTAAAACTTCTACTCGTATTACCATCTCTAAGTCTGCCACACCTCAAAAATGAGGAGCCAGATACAAACTTTTACTGGGTGCTATGTGCAGCCAAGAGAAAGACAGCTTCGAGCCAGAGGCTTGTATTTAAAAGTCTCTGAAGTTTAAGTCCCTAAGGTGTATGAAGTTACATTCCATGTATGGAATGTAACTGAGGATTCCTGCTTGCTGTATATATAAATATGATAAAGTTCATCATAAGCCACACACTAAAAACATAGAATCTGCCACAATGCATTACCAGATTAATGCACAAAATGAAGAAGTTACAAAAACATATTTAAATAGGTTTGTAATTGCAACTGTTAACACCCTTTTCCCTCAAGCACCAAGAAAAGCACAGAAGACCTTGCATGGCAATTTTCCAAGAAATGGGGATAACTAGATCTGGGGAAAATCTAAAAGCTGTGTCTTCCTTTCCACAGAGGTGCAGACTTGTCTGAGCCCTGAGAGGCAGAGAAGTTTAGAAACAAACTTCTGCCTTAAGATGAAGAGGGGAGAAATCCATAACAACCTAATGACTGCTGATAGGTGAGAGCCTCCAGTGCAAGATGTGTCATTTATTTCATCCATCTTTAAAGCTTATGTCAGCTGCCTTGACAGGTAAACTCTGTGAAGGTTCAAAATCTTTCAAGTTCCAGACATCAGCAAACAAATGCTGATGCAGATCTTTACATGACCATCAAGCCCTCACCGAATTCATTGGATAACCCTTCTGCCTTTTCCAGATTTTACTTTTTCTGACACACTGAGGTCTGAGGTAGTATTCCCTCTACACCACTTAACGTTTCCTAATGAGCTGAGAGCACTGCATGTGCTGCAGCCCTTACTGCCTTGGAAACTGCATCAAGATGAATGTTCTCCACAGCTACAAGTTTTAACATTTAAAAGCTCATGTTTTCTTCCAAGCTTCTATCTTTAACATTTTCCTCTGACACCCTTGCTGTGCTTGCAGGTTCTTCTTACAACTCCAAGAAGTAGGCAGGCAAAACTAGGTAAAGACATGGATTAAAGCAGGGAGTGGCTCTTAGGGGAGCCCCAACACCCTCTGCTGGGGCTGGAGAGTTGGGAGGTAGCTGGGCCAGCCTGTGGCACTCCATCCTCATGGCTGGGGTGACCCCTCAACAGCTGAGGCATGAAACTCCTACCCGGTGGGGTTTTCACCACATGAGAGAGCAGTAATGCTACTGGCCTGTTTAATTAAAAACATAAGAAAAACCTTCTGCTTGCTTAGAGCCTGGGAAATTCGACATAACACCTAATAATATATATATAAAACAGTATAACCTGAACTAGTTACACACTCTCAGGCAACATTTAATTAGATCAGTAGGCCAAAATTAAAAGGAGAATAGAAGTGCTATGTTTATACCCAATAAAGTTGCCCAAGCTAGTGAAACATCTATACTCTGACTGCACGCTTTGGCCTGGGATATTCTTGAGCTGTTTAACATACTGATCAAATTTACAATCCAACTACTGATTTCAGATATCCTGATCTGTGCCATCCCCAAACAATGTGGAATAAATTTAGATGCACCTTTAATCAGCACTTTTTTCCCAGTTAGTAGTTTTCATGTTCTACTTATACAAACAAAATTAAATAAAACAGGATACTGATCATCCTGTATCTGTCCAGAAATAAATAACTTCAAAGGATGTCATTCAGCAATGAGTCTATTACAAGTGCTTTTCAAGCTCTTTTGGTTTGTAAGAATTAGCAAACTGTGTGGTGGCCTACAGCTGGCCTGTAGGCCTCACAGTTATAAATGATTCCAGCTTTATAACGGAAATATGATCGGTTATATGATTACCAGTAAGGCCCGTTGGAGAGCAGGCCCAGGCTGTTACGGGTTCAGGCTGCTATTGGCTAGTTGGCCGGCTGGCAACTAGCTCAGCCAATGAGGATCGAGTGCACGTGCTTCTGATCTGGATATAAGGAGAAGAGGTCTTAATAAATCGGGCTGTTGCTGCATGATTCTCATGTGTGTGTTGCCTCCCTGCCTCCTACATATCGCTGCCATAATTGGTGACCCCGACGTGATTCGAACACGCAGCCAATAACTGTTTGTTATCGGTACGTACCCTTTTCTTGCTTTATTGTTTGAACCCTGCAACTTGGCAAATTAATATAACTCTGGCATCTTGTGGAACACAGACATCTTTGTCCTTTTGCAAAGGATCCTTAACCCTCTGGGCTTTCCAGTTACGAACAGAATGTCTCCAGTACCTTATCTGTTGCTTTGAACCATGTTCACTGAACCCAATGGGTTGGAAATATGTCTCCACTGTAAGCACTAAAGAATTGCTGTAGATCAATTACATTACCATGATAATGTTACTTTATTTTACTTAGTCATTTTATTTTGAGGAGCATTTGAGACCATGTTATGAAATTTAATTTACATGGAAAATTACTTCATCTTTGATTAGTTATTTAAAAAACTAGGAAACAATTTCCACAGTTAGAAATATTGTAGAAATATTGTGGTGAGAAACTGTGATGTAAATGCTAAGTGACTGAGTTCTTTGTTTTGAAGCAATATTTGGAGGGGAGGGTGGAAAAGGAGAGCAAAGGGTGAATAATGGCAGCTTGTGCACTGCAGGATCCTGATAGCTGGCACTCAGGAACAGATATAGCAAGGAAAACCACATAGGTGAAATGGTGCATGGCAGAAACCATCTTTAAAAGTCTATTTTTTTCTTCTTTCTTTTCTTTTTTTTTTAATCTCTTGATTCTTGTGCTACACAGCACTAAATCTTTCATCAGAATCATAATAAACATCTATCAGAGATCCTTCTCTCCTGCCTTAACAGAAGGCCAAATAATTCAGAGACCAGTTGAAGTTCAATTACATTCTTCTGCAGTAAGCCAGAGAAAGGTGCAAAGTAAATCACCTTTATGTACCTTTCCTGAAGTTCTTTTATATTGATCCCCCCCAGGAAATGTGGTTTGAACGTTTTCACATGTTCATCATCTAGCTCTGAGGTTTGGTTCCTGTAGTAAGCACAAGTATATTCTGTTTTTCATGCTCTATTTCTGAAGCAGAGCTGTTCCTGCAGTCAAATACTCCTCTCTGAGCTGTGGAAGTGCAGCAGTTCACCCCAGTGAAGGGCCTTCTTTACCCACTGCTGTCACACTTGAGATCTCCCTTATCCCGTAGGTGATTAAGACGGTCCACTGTAATACTACTGTTCTCAATACAACATGCACACATTTCTCTGCTCCAAAATTTAAATCACATTATTTTCCAGAATCTTCACTCCAATCTGACAGGCAGAGGAAGATTTCACATCTGATTTACTTAGGGAGGTCTGGGTTTTGCGACATGAAATAAGGTTGTAGATGGGCTTTTATTGACCGAAGAAGAATTTCACCGGCACAGAAGCCCATCAGTCTGAAAGTTAGAATCTGAAGTGAAATTCTAGCTGCTGAAACAAGCCTATGCATTGGTTAACATGACAGTTAATCATTTTGGACTTCACTAACACTAAATTACATGCTCTTTTAAGGCAAACAGCTGACTTGCAGCTAACTTGAAAAAGAGTTCTATGTCCCCTGCAGCTCTTTGAAGAAAAACTGCTCACCAATAAAACTTTTTACTGCCCCACAGGTATTAACAATCATTAACTAATCATTATAGAAAGTATCCTGTCTCCTATTTTCATACCACTGTGGCTGTGAACTCGCTCACTCAAAATGCACTATGACTTGAATACTGAATACTGATTTAAAAAATCCTAAACCCATCCATCCTGGGCACAGGCAGATCTTCTCATGACAGGGCAACATCTAACACCATCATGACAAACAGCTGGGCCAGAGCACTGCCATGTGTGTGTGACCTGCCAGTGTCCTGCTTCCTAACTGCAACTGCCAGTTTTGTGACTGCTGATCACACCCCCTGAACAGGGCTTGAGGAAGTTATTCCAGGATGTGCCATCAGTACTCTATATTCTTTGTCTTAATGCTTTATGCCCTAATCAGTGCTGTCAGGTCAAAGCCTTATCAGCAGCAAAGCAGGGTGCATCTCGCCATGGGACATGGAGAGCCATGTGAGTCACATTGCAGCCCTTGCCTCACTCCAGTTTGTAAGAAACGCCACTTCACAGAAGAGATTACAGATTTGGAAATTATATAAAGTGGCCAAACTCTTCCAATGTACTCTTTAGGGGAACTATAACACAAATACAGACGATTCCACAACAAGAAGTGAAAGCACAACTGAAAGATTTATAACCTACAATATTAATTTAATAATCAAGTCCTTATAAAATAACATCTAACACCATGTGACACTGGGAGCTGACGGTACCTCCCCAATCAGTGCTAAATAATGCATCCATTACAATTGCCTCTCACTTGATTATGTTAATGTAGTTGATACTAGACACAATTCAAAGATTATTGAAGTCAATGAGTGTTCTTCATTAATGCCAATGGAATTTGAATCAGACTCATCAAACTAAAATATAAGAGGGAAGCTAAATGTGTAGTATGGGCATAAGAAACAACAGTGGTTCTAGACCTTGGATATTAAAAAGTATTGTGTTCTCACTACGTACCACAGTAGAAGATCCTTGAAAATAATTATTTTTGAATCTTTGTGACAAACATAAGTGGTCAAACAAAATCCTACTATGGGTCCCCGCTATTATCTGTGCACATGACCTCCTTTGACACCCCAAAATACAACTTGGTCACAAAAGATCAAGTTTTGATCATAAAATTGCACAGTTCTAAACTCTAAGTAAACTCTCTACTACTAGATTCAATTTTACAGTTGAGAATTATTACATGACACGGCAATAGTTCTAACTAAAAAGTCTGAGGGGTGAGAGAAATTATTTTTCATATTTATTACAGAAGAGTATATGAGAATACAACAGAAAAGACTCTGGTTATTAATAAAGAAAATGGGATAAAAAAGGTCTCTGACATCTCTGATGGGGACTCCAAATGCAAACTAGATAGTAAATGTGGATACAGCTGTGCTAAGGAAACCTTAAATTTTACCATTTGTTTTTGCTTGTTATGTTACAGAGACTTGTAAGGATCAGGAAAAAATTTGCCTAGGAAAAACTTTATCACGCCTTTATTAAATTTTCTTCAGTTCTTGTGTTCATTAATTTACAACACTATAAGAGCATGGAGTCTTCAGAGGGGTTGGGACACTAACGAGGATGGTAAAGTTCATAGCAGGTTTGGGAATTCAAAGCAGAAGTCAGCATGTTCACCCTGCAGGAACTCTACACAGGTCTTCAGTATTTACAATTCTAAAACTTTGTCAAGTTCCCAGATACTTCTGCCAAAATGGAAGAGCAGGGAAGTGCTGTTTTTAATTTTCCAGCTATTTATGTTGGTTTTTTTTTTTTTTTTCCTTCCTCTTTCCTTGCAGGAACAATGAAACTTTTTGAAATCAGGATGCTGACAGGAAGAGTTCCCATTGCTCTTTTCTTCTTTATAGATTCTGTAGCAGAAAACTCTGGTATGAATAAGCATTTGGAGTTGTAGGTAACCTTTTCCTGCTGAAACAAAGCTGGGACCTCAAGGTCAACTCCTGTGTGAGATGTAAGAAACACTTAAGAAATACTGCAAGCAGAGGAGCACAAACTGATTTCCTTGGATCAGATCTATGGTCTTTGGGGCCGTGAGTTAAAGGTAGAAGATGACACTGCTCTCCATCTGCAGCCAGACTAACGCAAGAGATGTATTTGTGCACATATGTCCCATGCATAGACCATGACACTTGGGCATCAATACAAGCAAAGAAAGGGTTTGTCCTGAACAAAGGAGTGCACAATGAAATACTTACTGTTTTTAAAAAAATGCATTTTTAGTTGTTTTCCAAGGAAGTGGCTCAGTATTTCTTCCTTAGCAGGGTTCACCATCTTGGACAGACTGACAACAGCAATTTAAAGCTTAGATAAAGACCAAAACAAACCAAATCAGAACAAAAAAACCCCTTCTTTTGAAAATACTTGATGTCTGCTAGCTGCCTTATTTACACCTGACCTAAGTTTTGTGTACTTAAGTTGTTGACAATATACAGTGTGATGTATGTTGCAGACAATGTATACAGAGCTCTACCATTTCACGGGGGGAAGAGAAAATAATTATACAGCTCTCCTACTTCTTCAGGAGTAATGCCAGCAATCTCTGGGAAGAGTGGGTTTGAGCTTACATGGATTTCTTATACAACACATTACTCTATAATTTGCCTGTGCTAGAAGACTGAACAGAAAACCACTGACACTCTACTCAGTCAGGCCTACCCACACACAAACATTTTGTGGTTTTTGGAAAAACTGCAGTAAAGGTTGATACTGATTTTTTTTAAAAAAAAAAAATCAGTTAATTTAACAACAAAAAACCAAACAAAAAACAACAACAAAAAACAACAACAAAGACAACAACAACAACAAAAACCCCAAACAAACAAACAAACAAAAACAAAAGCAGAAAAAGGGAGAAAAATGTCATTTTATTCTGAACTTTCCAGTGGCTCTGTAAATTATGTTGTTCATGTTTCTGGCTTCCTACACAACTTTCTTACCCATTATTAGGAGGCTGCTACTGCCAATTACTGGGTTAACCCAGTAAACACTAGAAGGTAAAGTAGATTTCAGTCAACAGATCTTGACTGGAAATAAAAAAAGAAATTGATTTGTTCTTCTGTAAAGTCTCTAGTAAACAACGTTCTTCCTCTCTGTTGCTCAGACTTGCAAACAGAGATTTTTAAACACTATTTTCTCATGCAACATCACTTTCTCTCCATCACAAGGGCTGGCAGACAGTCCTTGTGTACAACTTAGCATTGGGCAGCATGAGAAAAACATTTATAGTCTAAGCTAGGTTGCAGCAAAGACTGATTACTTGTCAAAAATAAGCCATATTTATATAAGGTATATAAATAATCAGCAAGATATTTATCAAACTCCTTGACAGTACTATTTCAAAGCTAAGTCAGGGTTTGATAGTTGATGGGGGAAAAAGAATCCAAGGCTAAATGTCAATATAGTTCCAACCTGGCTCTTGGCAAAAGCAATGGCTGTACCCCCACCCCTCCCTCAGCACCTGCCTTTAACAGAACAAGATTTAGCACTGTTTCTGATAAGTCTCATTCCTGTTTAACTATTTATAATATCCACAGATGCTTTGATAATTAAAAATGACACACAAGCCCCATGAACAGTAATACTATCATTTAATTAATATAACTTTCATGACTTTGTACTTTCTCATAGGCGTATATGCAAAGCTTTATTTTTTAATAAATCACACTATTTATCACACTAATCACACTAAATCACACTATTAAATCCCAGAATCACGCTATTTATGAAAAGTTCAGTTTTCACAAAGAAAACTGTTTTAAGTATTCAGGACCTCAGAGAAGGGACATTAATACCTAAAAGGTATAAAATGTAATAAGGTAAATAGCGGAAAGCACATAAGGAAACAACTTTCCTGTGCAACAAACAGCCCAGCCATCTTGCAGTGGTTAATACCGAAACACAGTGCAAATGATAGCAACCTCAGAGTACGGATGTTTTTATATGAAGCTACTGTAAATGGCTAATAAATCTGTAGTTTCAAATCTAGGCTTTGAAAAAAGCCAGTGGCATAACTTCATTTCAGTTACTAGATGCCAGATAATTTGAAAGAACAGTTTGAATGGATAAATTGTTTAAGCTGCATCATTGTCCTGATCAGAGGTATTTCATATTTTGAAAAAAAAAACAAATTGCAAGTAGAATTATGATTATTAAGTCAGGACAAAATATCGGCTCTTCGTGTTGTGTTTGCATTGTGATCTTGTACATTGCACATAAGCAAAACATGGTTTCCTTTCTTCTTCAGCCTGTTTAAGTTGTTCTACGATTTTCTTCCTTTTTTCTTTCACTCTATTGGAGTTAGGCGGAGAAGAGACTATTTGGCATGCACCTTTTCCGGCGGGCTTAAGAGTATTCCTTCAGCAAACATCTACTTCATTTGCAAATACAAAACCAAACGGCAAAGCCGATCCCTCACCTGGTAATGCAGGAGCTCCCGAAGGATCTCACCGCAGGGTGGGCAGCCCAGAGAACACGCCCCAGCACGCAGGGAAAGGCGCGCGGTGGCCGGGGGAAGCCTGGGCAGCCAGGCGGGGCTCGCTGCCTTCCAGCACTCCGTCCCTGCTGTTCCCGCTCCCCTGCGCTCCTGAGGCGGGGCGCGGGCCGCGGCGCGGGCCCGGCGGCAGCCGCTAGGTGGCAGCGCGCGCCCGCGGAGCCGCCGCTGGGCCGGGCCCTGCCCGAACGGGCGCGGGCAGCGCATGGAACACACCCACGCACGTCCGCGCCGCTCGTGATCGCGGAAAACTTCCTACGAAACTTAGCCGCAGTCCGGAGACAATTATTTATACGGCTGAAGAAATAACGTGTGTGGGGTTTTTGCCTTTTTTTTTTTCTTTTTTTTTCTTTTTTTCTTTTCAGCAAAGCAAGTTTTGAACAAAACCTCCCCACCTGTATAAGCCAACACAGAGGCCAAGCAAGCAAACTCCACTCATGAAATCCTATGAAGCACCGACTATATTGTGGGCTTTCCCTCAAATAGCTTCGATTGCAAAAGCAGCTCTAGTTTTATGCACGTGTCAATTACAGAATCAATTAGGTTGGAAAAGACCTCTGAGATCATCAAGTCCAAGGTATGACCGAACACCACCTTGTCAACTACACCACAGCACTGTCATGTTCAGTCTTTTCTTGAACACTTCCAGGGACAGTGACTCCATCTCCCTGGGCAGCTCATTCCAGTGTCTCATCACCGTTTCTATGAAGAAATTCTTCCCAATATCCAACCTAAATGCCCCCTGGCACAGCTTAAGACTCTGTCCTCTAATTCTTTGGTTGCCTGGGAGAACAGACCAACCCCTACCTGGCTACACCCTTCTTTCAGGAAGTTGTAGAGAGTGAGAGTGGTAAGATCACCCCTGAGCCTCCTCTTCTCCAGACCAAATGCCCCCAGCTCCCTCAGCCTCTCCTCATAGTACTTGTGCTCCAGACCCTTCACCAGCTTCGTTCCCCTTCTCTGAACAACAATGTCTATTGGACTGGAGTCTGACTGTGTCCGCCTGGGCTGCCTCCTCACAAAAAGCAACAAAGATCTGTCACTGGCCTGAAATCACAGAGTGCTGCTTTGCTTTGCATCTTGAAAGAAATAAGAGAGATGAACCATTTCTGGAGAAAATAAATTCTCAGCAGAGTAAGAAAAAAAGAAAAATAAAAGGGATGCTTAACCAGAGGCAGCTTTTAAGGGAAAACAGAGGTGGGTGCCCCCCACCCCTGCTGGGCTACTCACTAACCTGTGGAGGGAGAGAAACCTGACCAAAGCCTGGATAAGGAAAAGGACTGGACCCAGCAGTTCCGCCCCATCCATTACTCTGTCCCAGGATCAGTCTGGAGACCTAGCACAATCTGTGTACTGTTAAAAAGCTATGGCCTGTCTGTCCCATCACCAGACATCTAACGCTGAAAATGTGGCCCGGCTGCCGGAGGGAACACAAATGATTACAGGTAAAACATTAGCCTATCCCTTCTGATATTGTATGCCTACAGTGACACCACCAAACAGAAAATCTGAAACACAGAAGGTACACTTGACATCAGCATGTGTGTATGTTCATGAGGATCTCTTTCTTTCCAGGGTGTACAAACTACCGCAGAGCACTTCCAAGCCTGTTGCAGGCCAGGGAAATGACTGCCAGATTACACTGTAGACATAAAATGCCATCTAACTTCAGTGTTGTGTTTGGATGCATTTTTTGCAGTTCTTTATGACACAAATTTGAGGCTATATAAAGACGTTTGATTACCCCTCATTGTATATATCCTTGAGCTAAACTCACAATCTGAATTGTCCCATTTGAAATGAAGGAAAGACTGGGTAGTAGGATTCCAACAGCTGCCTTTATCAGCTGTATAATAAAGTTCCCACATAAGATATGCTTTTTTTTTTTTTCCTCCTCAGACAGAGATTGCTGTAAGGTAAGTAAGAGGAAATTACGTAAGCTGATAAATATAATTATTCAGCAGTTCAGGAACATCCTGCAAAACCCCACTAACCAAAAAAGTAACTACAGTCCAGAGAAGATGAAGAAGGGATGCTACACATGGATGAGGAAGAAGTGAAAAGCAACCTAATGTGTCCTCCCCACTTTTTCATTTTCCTTTTCTCTTTTTCAGTCTATTTCTCTGAATGACTTTTGTCTTTCTCCAGCCAAATCTCACTGCAAGACAAATGACCTGAGAAGTTTCATGAACCTTCCTTCTTTAAAATCAATTATTTCTCCAGGCTGTAATAATCAGAGGTCATAAAGGGTTCCAAGGGGCATTATCCCTGTTCAGAAAGATACTTTTGAGTGCATTAGGGCAAACAGAAACATGCTTTGGGCAGTTAAGGCTCTGGATGACTGCTCGGTAGGAGAAGGGGAGGGGGGACTACGTCTGGATTCACTCCAGAAAAGCAGCCTGGCTGGGGAATGAACAACTTTTCAGTCCCTATCTCCTGTGAAATGCAACACAGCTGAGATACTGACAATCTCTCATCTTGCACAACCTATATAACTCACCTGCTCTGATGTGGTTACCACAACCTGCAACTCTCCACAGAGTTATGGACATGCTGCTCCTAAATTGTGCAGGACAGAAATCAAACTGAAGGGAGACTGTCTCACCCAAAACCAAACAGAAATTCTGCAGCAAAACAAGGACTTGGAGCCGGGTTACCCTTACTTCCAGCTAGTCACCTCATGTTTTTCCTTACCTTTTCTTCAGTCAGGAATGATTCTGTGACCAAGGGCAAGGTGGAGAAAAAGAAGGGTAGTAGCAAAGAGGGGTGGTGAGAAACTGAGTTCAGGAGCAAACTTCAGAAACTTGTTGAATATTAGCAGTTACATTCATCTTTTTCTCCAATTCAACTGCAAAAGAAAGCTGTGATTGAAGGTTTTCAATGGCAGCTGGAGCTTCTAAACTTTGGGAAGTGATTTGACCTGTGATTTAAAATGTTTATTTTTGGGGGATTGATGGGAATGTGTGTCCTGCCTAAGGCCCTGGCACAACTCAGCAACTTTTTTCACTGTGAGCAGTGCTGTCCTGAGCATCTCAGATGGCAACCACCAGGCACGCACCAGCTGGCAAATGGCCTTGCTGTACTCGTAGGGCAGCACACTGCTGTGGTTACTCTGTTGGAAACTCCCTGCCTGGGCACTCCTGAGACAAGAATGACTGAGCAAGGAGTTATACCTGTGTAACTAGCATGGTTTAATTACACTGGCAAATTTTCCCTGCAGATAAGTTCTAAGACAGCTAATTCTGACTCTTTTCCAGGAGAAAATCACTTTTGATATCTCTGCACCTTTGTGAAGTCTGTGAGTGTTTACAGTGCTTTCACCCATAGCAGGAATAACCTGTAACCCTGGACTTTACAGTCCTTATCATTTTGAATCATACCTGAGTTGCCCATGCTACCACTTATGCAGTAAGTATTGAAAAATATAAATATTAAAAAATTTAAAAATATCCTCCCCCAAGTTTTACAAAACTGCCCCAACACCACATAGTTGGCAAAATTAATGTAATTTTTTTACTATTGTTTCTGTAAAAGGCTTAATTTATTACCTATTAAAGTTTTTCCATTCTCTCCAGAGAATTACAGGAAGCCAATAGAGAAACTAAGGAAGCTGATAAAGAAATCCCCAACCTCCTAAAAACCAGCTGCACAGTACCACTGAGGAGGATGTATGCGGCTTCTTAAAAGCACCCCCGACTTCTCTTCCAGGTTGGCAGTGAACCAAAGCAGACTCAACTGCAGCAGCCTGTGCCAGGCTGTGTCACAAGCTCATAACAGGTCTCAGGTGATCCCCTGACATTTTCACTTGTTCCTGCTGCTTTAAAGGCAAGCGACCAAACACATACCCCCAGATCTTGTGCCTGAGCCTGTTCAGCATCTTCTGTCATGATCTTAGAAGCAGACCAAGGTAGGTTTGAAGAAGCTGGATGTTGCATTGATACTAGCATTTAAGTTATGACAGAGGATTTTATACCTCCCCCAGTCAGCAGCTTTCAAGCAGTGCTGGGCCTACCTGAAATCTTGAACTGTGATACATTTGGTGTGCCTGATTTTAAAGATAAAACTTTATTTAATTTCATCAGACTACAACCAATCTAATCTTGCAAAAACATGTGAAAAAAATCCCTTACTTGTATAGTTGCACCTTGTTATTAACCAACTTGAAATACCTAGTAGGGACTGACTGAAGAAAAGGTATCAGGCTTTATATAAAATAAGCCTTTCAACTGGAATTCAAAGTATGAACCATTGATCACCAATATGTGCAACACAGGGACTACTTCTCTCAAGTAACAGAGGTATTTGTGGGGGAGAAGAGTGCTGATTCCCATATGGCCTGGAAATTTCAGCAAGTAAACTGCTTATTCTAAAGTGCCAGAGTTTGCTGGCACTATTCCTGGTTTGAGATGATAGCTTCTGTGCTAGGAAAACATGAGGGAATATTTGCTTTCTCTGGAAACTAGGTAGGGTTTGTCAACAATCCACTTTAAGGAAGCATTATGGGACCCTTTTCCCTGTTTTTGTGTTTCCATACGGGTGAAGAAAAAAAGCCTGCCACCACTCAGACCTAAAAGCACATTTAGAAAATAACAGAAACAAGCACATCTAGGGCTAGCCTGAAGGAAATGGCAACACCGACTACACACACTGTACACTGACAAAATTACAAGGGCCTTACATACAATTACCAAAACCTGCAGAAGTACTGAGACTTTGGGCCAAACCATGATTCATACTAGAGTAATTCTGCTCATTTCATTGGATCATTCCAGGTCCAAAGGAAGTTTATTTTAAGGTTTTTACATTTCTCCCCATCATTATGACACTCATGGATCTTCCATATAATAGCAACAAATTCAGACAATAGTCTTCAAGTTCTCAACTATATGACATTTTCTTCTCAAAATAAAAACTATTTTGGCAAGAGTAAAAGAAGTTGAGATTTATGAATATAAGGCCATGCCAAGTAAATATCTTCTTTTGACAGAAAGTCATTTTTTACAGTGAACAATGGTCAAACTACACATTCACCTAATACTTGCCTTTCCATGACCAGATGTTCTTGACTTTCTCACAGAAGCTCATTGGTGAATACAATTTTTAAGCTGATGAAATTATAGAAAAATGCAAAGTAATTATTGCTTTTGAACAACCTTACTCTCGTTTTGGTTTTGAACTGGAAGATTAAAAGATTCACCTCGTTAAAGCAAGGTAAACAGACAATGCACATGCCTGCAGTGGAGAAGGGAAACAGAAGGGCTGCAGCTATGACCTCTCAGGTGCCTCTTTGAACTGGGGAGGGAGTTGCCAAAATGCAATAAATAAGCTGAAAACTAACAAGCTGTTGCTGCTGTCACTACACCCTTCACACCAAAATGGGCACCAGATCCTTGTTAGCAGGTTTAGCAAAGGGTGACTAAAGCTGTTGGAAGTAGTCCAGTCTGAGTGCAGTCCAAGGGGCTGTCCCAGAAGGCAGCTGGACAGCCTGCCAGCTGGGAGCTGCACTGCATTTTCACATGCAGCTACAAAGCCTATAAATTAGGATTGCTGAGCCTGGAGTTAGCATGTGCATGACTCACAAATATTTATTAGGGAGGAAGGAGTGACACCGCCTTCAGAGCCTAAAGGAAGAAAAAAAAAACCAACAAAACCAAGGCAGTGAAGTTTTGTGAAGAATCAAAAAGGAGCTTGTACTTCTCACTGCTCAGCTGAGTAGGGACTGAAAGACCAAACTAAAATATTGGCTTAGTTCTTCAGTGTTTTGCCTTTTCATCCAGTCATTTTTATGTTTGCTCTTTTCCACCCAAACCCTGACTTTGTGTGTAGATTTTAACGTGCTAGAAGTGAAGAAGATTCCTGTCATCTGGGAATGTGCCGTTAAAGTCTATGTGGGTCTGTTTTAGTAATTTGTGATACTTTTATGAGTAATCCATTGGCAGTTGAGAACCATTTTTTCCCACTAGTTCTCCCAATATACATATAGAGAAATTAAAAAAGAAATTATTTGAATTTACGTACCTTGTCTTTATTTCAGAGTTACCATTCACCCTCTTTAATCAGACCATGGACTTAGTTGTTTGAGCGTGCGCTTGTTAGTCTTATGAACTTATTTTAGATCAGAACAGCTTACACACGTATAATCCTATTTATTTGAGGTGTTTCCATGAAAAGTTGAAGCAGACTATCTTTCCCTTTTCAATAATGTTAGAAGTCTCTCCATTAGCTGAACATGGAGAACAAGATCCTGGCTGCTCTCTTTCCCCATCAAGGACAGCTAGGGTTTTACTATCAGTCAGATTCAATAACACTTTATTACTACCAGGTAACAATTTTATCCACAAGACCAATTGCACAGCAGAGCTACACCCCAACTGTCTTGTGGACTCTTCATTAGCTGATCTCAGTTAATGAGTAGTAGAAATTATCCAGGCATTTAATTACAAAGCATTTGAAAGGGAAGATTATTTGCAATTCTTTAATTTTCCATTTTCATTGTTCTTCTGCCATTCCATCTCATACTTCAATGACTCTTCAATAAGAGTAAAAAGGTGTCTATTTTAATGAGGGTCTAGTGTTTTTAAACAGCTGGTCCTGAGTATTGCTGTCACTATGCCTTGGTCTCGACTGTTATAAAAGAATGCTTTCATTTTTCAAATACATTTAACCACTCCTCCAGCAGTTTAACAGTCCCACTCTTTTTTCTATTATTTTAAGCAGGTCTGCAGCTACTCTACAAATACAGTAAGAATTACAGTAACAGCTTCAGTTCTAGATTAGGGAATCAAGAAAAAAATCAAAAAAATTGCTTACAATATATACACCACTGACTGAAAGAGAACCTTTTTCTGCTGCAGTGGAGCAGAGGGGCAACGGACAAGAAAGACTTAAAACATGAGAATTCAACAGCTCCAGGCTGTGCCCACCTGAACCATGCTATAGGGCTGTTCTCTTTCTTCTGCAGATGTGCCAATTAATCTTTATACTTCTGACAGTCATCATATACCTTAATAAGTGCATTAGCATTTGTTGTGCACACCCCCTCCACACCCCATTTGGGTTTTTTTCATCACAAATACTAACTGGTTAGTGGATTCACTGGCTGTAATAATAGAATATCCTGACTTGGAAGAGACCCACAAGGCTCATCAAAGTGCAGCTCCTGGCCCTGCACAGGACAGTCCCAGGAGTCACACCATGTGCCTGAGAGCATTGTCCAGATGCTTTTGAACAAGAATAAAGACAGTAAGCAGCAAATGCCAACTTATGGCTTGTAACTACAATCTCCTTGCTAAATCAACCCCTACTATTCCAACTGATATTCTCTAGATAAACTATAACTCTGCTCTCTCCATCGATGCTTTTAACCTTGTCTGTCCTACCAAAAACTGTCATTAGGTTAAGTCCCATTCAGTTTGTTAAAAGAATGTATACATCAACTTTGGAAACTCTGACCTAGTTCACTGTGAAAAAAACCAAACCAAACCAAACCAAACGAACAAAAAACAAATTAAAAAAACCCCCAAACCCCCCCAACAACAACAACCAAAAAACCCCCAAAACTTTCCTATAAAGAAAAAAATCCATTCTACTGAGATAAAATGAAAGACTCAGGAACAAAGATGCCACATTTCTTTGCCCAGATCACTGTAACTGCAGTCTTTGCCAATGTTCTGTGACAATTATCCTTTTTAAGGGATTTCTTCCTACTCACCCTTACAGTACATTTTGTGTCCTCTAGCAGAAGTTCTTCAAGGCACTTTCACATGTGTGCAATACATCTGTAGATTTCCAGTATGTAAAGTTTGCTGCTGTAATAATACAATGACCCAAGGTGCCCATGTTTGTGGTAACCTCTGTAAGCACATGAAGTATCTGCAGCTCCAGTGCTGCCTGAGCCTGGCATGAGCTCTTCCACTCTGCTGACAGCACAATGCATCTCCTTCAGCAAGATATCTCTCTGCTTTGGGCAGACCACCCTCAAATACAGAGTAACATAAGCAATTAATGGTCTGGGTACACTTAATTAGTTGTAAGAAAGATATAAAACACGTATCTTTTCTTCATACCAGTTTAAATGTTTGCCAGTCTGGGAATTAAGGAGAACTGATTTACTGTATCTGATATCTGACATAACCCTGGTAACAGTATTAAAAAAAAATAAAACAAAAACCAGAAAACCCTGACAAGAAACTTTAAGGCGAACCTTCTCAGCTTCATTGCTCTAAAAGTTCAAATAAAATCAAAATAAAAAACTTTGGTTCATTTGGAGTTTTGCAAAATCAAACCCTGACTGACAAGGTTTTACAAACATGAAAGCTCCCTTGAGGCATCCTTAGGTAATCTGATTCATTACAGCTTTGTAGCTAATAATTACTTTCAGAGGGGAAAAGAAAGGTAGTTCCAGTTTGTAAATTGTTGCTCTGTGATGTAGAAGAATAACAATAGCCAATGTACTTTACTTAGGTGTACTGTTAATTAAAAAAACTATAAAGTTATTTATTTAGTTAGTGAAAGCTGTTCCTATGAGGGAACAGCTTTAACTCCAAGCGAACCCCTCAGACCCAAGAGAGCTGCTGGAAAAAGAGCAATACTGCCTACCTCACTGGAGATGAATGCTTGTGCGTAGGGTGACAGCAAGCCTTAAAATGGATAACCAAAATTACAGATGTTATAGGAATCTGTTTGGTTAATCTACTTCTAATAGTTCCTGAAAACACAGTGCACGTCAAAGACATGTAAAAGCTGCATCCAGATTATATTCTCAAATAAGGTCATAAGAAACATGATTTGTTAATCAGGATCTATAAACTAAACATATCGAAGCCACAAGTGGCAAATTCACACTGTTGTTAAATGAGCCTGACCTTCCTTCCTAACATCAAAACAAATCATGTTCCTGAATAACAGCTATGGACTTAGAAAGGTTTTGGACTTGGTCATCAAATGCATCATGAAAGAAAATGGCATACAATGAGCTCTTTGCAAACACTGTTTTGCTTTGGGCAATCATTCATTCTCCTGTGTTATAAGGGTGACTATTACACAACCATAACCATTAAAAATATTGTATTTATGGGAGCTTGATTCCAACCCTACCGGTGGTACAGAGCCCCTGATAAACTCAGTGTTTGGGTTTTATCTGATATACATAACTTGCTGATTTTAGAATAACTACTGTAATGGTTATAAAGTCAAGTACAGAGGCTGTTGCAGAGTGGTGTCTGACTAATGGATTTATGGAAAAGCAAATGCAAGAATACAGACACCACTGGGAGAAGCAGTGGCCTGTTGTTTGGTGCTTGTACATCTAAAGAGTTTTAAACTACATGAACTAACAAAAGTCCATCTACGGTCTTGGTGTTTTTTCAGATTGCAAGGATACATAGTTTTGATTTACTGTTTTTGAAAACATAGGATTCCATTTCTGTATGAAAATGCTTCAAAGGGTTCATAGCTTTATACTTTGTGTAATGGCTTTTGTCTTCTATCCATTGAAACACAACCACAGAAATTATTCCCAAATCATTGGACAGCCTGTGTCAATACTGATCTGCCTTATAGGATTCACCACAGAGCTTTCCAGTAACTACAATAAGAAACTGAAATAAAGCTTATTACCACTAAAGTAAATACATCCCACCACAAAATGTCAAGCGATCATCTAATCGCTCTAGGAAGGACAGTAACTGCTCTGAAATAATGCTTATTCCTTGCTAAGGAATTGTTTGTATTGTACCAGAAAGAACAACTTTTTTCAGATAGAATCAGTAAGAATTGTCTTTCTCAAAATGCTTATGGTCATTATAAATTTGGCTATAAATTAAATTATAAACATCAGATAAATATCAACATTCCCTTCCACAGAAAAATGGCAAGTCCAACCAGACCAAGTAGATGAAAATGTGGGAAGCAAAGCATATATATATATATAGGTCCCATGGGAAGAATACCACCACTTTATTTTTGTTTCCTTCAAAGATTGCAGTTACATAAATGTTAAAATTTTCTCTTCCATACAGAAAGCAACTGTTCCTAGGACACGCCACAAACCACTACAAATAAAGTTCTAACTCTTTGTTATGGGCCAACTGTTTGCAGAGGGTATTCCTAAAGGAATTACACCACTACAGGCAGTAGGTATGTTTATATGATAGACAGCACTACCTGATAAAGCCTGCAGGCTGGATAGCAAATATTTTATAATCACAAATTGAATGCAATCCAAAGAGTGAAAAATAAAACAAACAAAAAAAAACCCCAAACAAAGCAGTGCAGCAATTCTAAAGAATAACCAAATTTCAGAAATTACAATATGTTTGAGGCTATTTGGTGAGCAGACACAGAGGCTAACTTCATCAAGAAAATTATTCACTCAGCATTAGCATTACAGCTGTGTTTTGCCTCCCAAGGCTTTTGCCTTTATTTGCAATTGTGTTGATTATGCATATGCAAAATATTTTATCTATTCTATCTATTCCCTTTCCCTCTAAATGGTGCACTAATCTGTAATAACAAGCATGGTGCTGCACATGGAAAACTCATCTTCAGGGCAGGCAAAGGCACTTCGTTCATATCTAGCAACTTTAAAGATCTGAATGTAGGATGAAATGGGTATAAATTTTCTCTAACAATATAAATGTGGCATTTTACACAAGAATAATGCTCTGGTTTTAGGAAACAGTTGTGGTATGTAGCTGAATTCATTACTGATTATTCCAAAAGCATGACTGCAGCAGCAAACCAGCACTTAAATTTTAATTTGTGAGCCTTGTGTGGGGTGACAGACATTTGCATAAGAGTGACAGTAACTTTAATCCCCCTATACCCTTGACTTGTACCTTGGTTTCTTTGAACACATTTCTAAATCAGCAAAGCTTCAGCCAATTAGGAATTATAATACTTCTTGGGAAAGAAAAAACGTTTTCAATCCCAATACAATTTCCATGAAATAAATTATTTGCATAGAGCACAGCCAGTGCAAGCAACTGTATTAAAATGCCATTGCTAATTAAATTGTATCCTTTAAAGCTTGGCAGTTTGGAGCAGAAAAGGAGGGGAAGGTGTTAAATGTACATGTAATTTTAAGCAATATTCTAAACACACTTTACTTGACAAATATTTGCTGAATATTTCCTGACTAAGACACACAGTGATAGCTATTTTCCTATTCCCTCATACAAAGGGCAAGACAACAAAAGCAGCTGTCTGATTAGGGGCACTGTTGTCCTGAATCAATTAGATCCCCACAGTAGAGAGCTCCACTTATGCACCTGTTTTTAAATAAAAAGCTTCTGTAGCTCCCAAGCCTTGTACAAGGGAGATGGGGGTGGGGTTGGGGGAGAAACTATGTGTGAAAGAAACAATAATTCTTCTGAAGGTCAGCCAGGGCATCCTTCATCCCTCGCTCTCCACATTCACTGATTGCCTCCGAATAGGAAATCCGCCCAAATCTTCTGTTACAATCAAGAAGGGGGGAGGAGATCCGTGTTGAACATGTGCCACTTTCACTTGCTTTTGAAGGAATATAATTATTGCGTTTAACCGACTGACTTATCTCTTCCCCAGAGCTTTTCAAGTTGAAGGGTGACAGAGCTGAGGAGCCTGAGAACTGGATGCTCATCCTGATTGCAGTGTGCCTCCAGATACCCATTAGTACCTCCCCACCTCACTCCCCTCCTCTCCTGTGCCCCTGGCCAGGGCTGCTGCTTCAAGCTCTGCTCACAGCAGCTGTACCTGGGTCCTCACTGCCTCTCTGCAGTGCCTGCTGACGCAGGTGGGACCTGCTTACCTTCCAGCCTTAGGTGCTGTTCCCTGGAAAACAGCTGTGGACTCGGAGCCCACAATCTGGTTATTTTGATGAGCTCAAATCCCAAACAAGAACCTTTCTGCAATTTATCCTGTCCCATAACTTCTGGTAGACACCTTTCTATAAGAAATTCATTACCAATTACCACACAGAATAAAAAGGAGCCTGTTTATGCAGTCTTTTACTGCATGCATAAAGATTTCCTTATAATGTGAAAAATTTCACTGGAGTATTTGCATTTAGTAGCTCTGACCTAAGTAGACTTTTTTTCTTCAATATTAATAAATATGTCTTTGATTCATACATATTTTTTTTTCTAACAGAATGAAGAAATTAGAATGCATTGTTTTCTTATTATCTGAATGCATGAAGAAAAATGCAATTGAACTGATAAAACAGAGTGGCTTTTGGCAAAGGCAGCTGTTCTGCAGTTGGTGCTTATGTTCTGTTTTCAATTCCAGCTCTGAAGTGAAAAGTGTCCAAGCTCCCGTTTTCTTGCATACATAGCAGAAGACAACTAGATAGCTACTCTCATGAAAACTGCCACACAAACGCTACAAAAGGATGATCCTCTCCAATATATACAGAAGTATGTTTAAATATAATTTATGAATGCTTTTTATTTTTTCCATTTTGCTTTTACACACAAAAAAGGAGTGTGCAAGGTCTTTCAGAAATAGAGGTCAGGCTTTTGCAAGAAATATGGACAATAAAAATCAGGGTTGAAAAAATTCTTAAACATGATTTTATAAATGCTTGCAAGCATTGGATTTTTCAGGCCTTGAATATCAAATTGTTAAGTAGATACAACCTTTTTTTGGGGGCAAAAAATATAATTTAATTGCAGCAGCACTACATAATATAAAACTTTACAGAGCACAAACCATCTAGGACATATCTGGAATTGAGGAATTCACTTTGTGTTGGATCTGTCTCTCTGGATGGCTGGGGAAATCTAGGATACTCTATTTGACTACATGCTTAAGATGACTGAAGTTGAGACAGGTAAAGTATGATGGAGATAGACAAACAGATGCTTTAAACGGTCTCAGTGCTGGCATAAATCCTTGGGTACCCAGGCAGCTTTAGAAGCCCGACCTGCAGTGTCTGCCATATTGGGAAATGAAATCCAGGTTCAGTTTGGTCTCAAAGACCCAAGTTTTTGTGCATGTGCATATAGACATTGTGGAGTTTCTTACCTCCAAAGATTACACTCAAATCTTACTTAGATTTGCAATTACTTAGAAATTTTGTATTCTAACAGGACTTAGCTGGACAGGCTATCTGTAAGAACAGATGTAAAAATCAGCCTAAACAGTCTTCCTGTAGGTGAAGAATGACCTTTTTAAAAGATACTGCTATGAAAATAAAGCCTTCCATTAGTTTGTGTTATAATTTGTCTTTATAATTAATAAAAATAACTTCCATTACAGATAGGAATTTTTTAAAAGCCTAAAAGAGAGTCCTCCAGAGCAAGTTATTATTCATTGAACAAACTGTGAAATTTTAGTACTCCTTTTCATAACAATTTTCATTTACTTCTTTTATTAATGACAACTATCACTCATTCTGATTTTCAATCAATAAAACTAAAGTGAAAAGTCACTCATCAGAAGAAGACATTCTCATCCAGTCAGTCAAAAGAGCCGTTTCAAAAATTTCCAAAGAACAGGGGCACAGAGTGTCCACAAACAGCACTTAAAACAGGGAAACAATACAGATACTTCTGAAGTAAAAGGCCAAAAAGGAAACAAGTGGGCCCATTTGACTTCAGTAAGGCTTGCAACACATCTCCCACAATACTCCTGAATCCATATTAGGATGTTACAGACTCTGCAGGTACAAAATCAACTGGCTGGTTGGGCTCAGAGGGTTGGGTCAATGGGTTGTGCTCTTCCAGGAGGCTGGTTAGATGCAGGTGTCTGTCCTGGGACCTTTTCTGGTGAACATTTTCATCAGTGACCCAGAGGAGTTAGCAGAGCTCACTGCCATGAGGTTTGCAGCTCACTCCAGAATAGTGGGAGCCATCAATATGCTTGGGAGAAGAGCTGCCATTCCAGGAAACCTAGGCAGGCTGAAGGAGAGAGCTGACAGAAGCCTTATGAAACTCAACAAGGACCAATGAAAACTCCTTCTACCTGGGGAGGAGTAGCTCCTGCACAGTAATGGCTGGGGAGCAGCTCTGAGGGCACTGGCCCTGGGTGTGTGCAGGGATGAGTTGACCAGAAGCCAGCAATGTCCTGGCAGGAAAGACAGCCAGAGGGCTGTATGAACAGAAATCCCATAACCACAGCCCCTCTTCTAGTCAGCACTTCCTCTGACATGCAAGAGACACTGATAAACAACCAATTTCAGAAGATAACTACCAGCATGGTCAGGCCTGGAACAGTTGCCTCATGAGGACAAATTGAGGGAGCTACACTCGTTCAATCTGGAGAAGAGACAGCTTTGGCGAGACCTGTCAGCAGCTCCTACAAGGAAGTTATTGAGAAGACGAAGTCAGCTCTTCACAGTGATGTATAGTAGGAGAATGGGAGACAACAGGCATAAACTGAAATAAGAAGTCCAGATTGTTTATCATATGAAGTTTTTTTTCACTGCTTGGACAATGAAGCAGTGGAACACACTCCCAAGAGAGGCTGAACAGTCTCCATCCTTGGAAGATTTCAAGACCAAGTGGAAAAAAATCCTGAGCAACTTCATTTGAACTCATACCTCACCTTGCTTTGAGCAGGAGATTGGAATAGATGCCTCCTGATCTTTCTTCAAACTTGAATTATGCTGTGATAGTTCACACTTCAAAAAAGGAAAACAAGACCAATATATTCTTGAATATTAAACCAAGTCAAATTTTCTAAAGTAATGATAGTATTCAAATCTCTTTTCAATAATACTTGCCAAGAAATAAGGCACCTTGCTAACTTTGCACCAACTGCCATGCAGAATCTCACATTTTATTGAGAACTTAGGCCAGAGACAAGACAAATGCACTACTTGGAAGGAAGAATGCATTTTGACTTTTCCAAAGACTCATGATGAGATTATTCTGTTCATCCTTCTTTGCCTAGCAAAACTCAGTAAGACAGAGACCTTTAGTGTGTTTTAAGTGCCACATATTCTAAATTTGTGCAGCATATACAAACTACATGTCAAATTAAATTACAAAGGGTTCCTCAAAGCTCCCATTATAGTAAATGCAAATTGAAAGAGGGGAAAATCTGCTTGACTAGACAACAAGAAATGAAGTATAAATACCAATGCTTTTATGCCGACTGACAATTTAAAAGAAATCTGTAAGCATTTTGCCCTACAAAAAACCAATTTAAATATTCTTTGCATCATGTTTCTATGCAAGCTTTTTGTTTTTTTTTTTTGTTCTTCCCC
This sequence comes from Picathartes gymnocephalus, assembly GCA_013390045.1. Lineage (NCBI taxonomy): Eukaryota > Metazoa > Chordata > Aves > Passeriformes > Picathartidae > Picathartes > Picathartes gymnocephalus. The sequence continues at coordinate 35,548 of WEKY01008202.1, forward strand.
TGGCGTAGATGTTGAGTTTATTTTTTCATTTGGTAGGTCAATTTCAAATGTTGAAAGTTTTGGGCTTGGGAACACGAAGCAGCACACAGCCAACACCAATGTACACGGACCAGAGGTAGTTCAAACAGTGGATTGCTCACCCTCCCACAGACAAGTCTAAGAGGCAGTTGGTACTGCACCTGTTTTAACACACGGTATCACAATGTTGCCATATGTAGATATAATAATTTAGACACAACGTCCTGTTGCTAGATAAGTCCCCAAATTACTTAAAATATAGAAGCATACTTTAAGAATGATATGTATTTGTATCATTCATTCACTGGAAAATGAGCAGTTTTGTAGCTCTCTTTGTAAAGGGAGAATTCTAGTTGCTTATTTATACAATTTGTGCATCAATCTTCCTAGCAGAGGTTAACCAACAACCAGCACTAACTGCAGCAATCTAAATTAGAAAAGAGACATTTTATTTCCTAGATTATTTTTTCTGCTCATCTATAAATGCCAGTTATAATCCACGCATATTTTCAAGAGCAGATCAAGTGATTGACAAATTTGTAAAAAGAGTTCTAGTTCTAAAATATTTTGCAAAAGCTATTCCCACCAATCCTTGGAGGAAAAGAATCCCCATGATGCAATAACCCAGGTATTATTACAGTTCCCTAACTAGGACACGTAGCTCATACTTCTTTGTACTATCTGCCAAGTGAGCAGCTGACACAATCATGAAGTGCATCTTAAACAGTAAGTGGCATTTGAGACTTTCAATGACTCTTCATTAACTTAGTGAAAGGAAATGAGTAGAATAATATTTTCTACTTTAATCATCTGTACATAGCAACTATTATAGCAACCACACTACTGTTTACTTTTGCTGTAACAATGATGAAATATGTCACAATGAAACAAAAATAAATTTAACTAAAATAAGACAGAGAAGAAGAAGAGGAAATAACCCTTGAAATTACAGCTCAAAAGCAATACCTAAAAAGTCATTCTCTCAGTCGGGGGCTCTGGAGCTGGGCACACACCAATGACTGTTCTTAAGACTTGTTTGACCTGATGAGGTTGCAGCAATATCTGTATTTGACCTGGAAGAAAACTGTGCAGGTGCATCCAGCACTTCTTGACTCCTGCAGAGTGTGATAGCCCTTTTTTTTTTTTTAAATTTCAAGTGTCCCTTTGTGGGAAATTATGCCTGAATCACAAAATAAATTGGACAGACTGGCAGCAGGTATTTGCCAAGGGGCAAATTAATGTGAATAGAGAATTAATAAGATTCAATATTGTCCTTCTATTAAGCCTGTACCACAAACCTTGGGACTTTCACTTGAATATCAGGCATGTCCTCATAGTTGCAGTACAAGGAGCTGCAGTCACGCAAGCATAAATTAATCAGGAAATGAGTACTGTCAGTTAGCCAGCACTATTTGGCCACAGTAACAAATGCTGATCATAGTCTAAACAAGATGTGTCCCAGGGCAGGCTTCTCAGGTAGTGCCTGGGCTTGCAGCCCAGCAGGTCTGTGATCCACCCTGGACACCTCAGTGGAAGGGTGAAGCTGCAGTGCAGACACCAGAGAGGCTGGGCCAGGTCACCATCAGAGCAGGAGTTAATGGCTTGGAAGAGGTGTGTCCAGCAAGTTTATAACCCGAAATTCAACTACAGAAACAACCCCCAGAAACTGACAGGTTTGGATTAATCGCTGAAGACAAGATCCTCTGCAGACTGAAGACCCATTCCCTGGTTGAATGCATTTTCTCTGGTCTGACTGCTCTGGTGGATTAGTATCACCATGCACAGGGATCATCTACACCCGTTTTTCACAACTTTTACTTCTCCCGGACAGCAAATCTCTTCTTTCAGTGATATATGAGGATGGAACACATCAGCAATAAAAGATGATAACTACAATGTCTCAGTCCTGACAAGGTTATGTATTTTTAGCAATTTATACCATCCCTGAGGGAGCCCAAAGCAGATCATGCCATCATATCTCCTTTCCTTCTAGAATTATAGAACAGTTTGGGTTGGAAGGGACCTTTAAAGATCATATGACATCTTCAGCTAGATCAGGTTATTTGGAATCCTGTCCAACCTGACCTTGAGCGTTTCCAGAATGGGGCATGTACCACCTCTCTGGGTAACCTGTTTCAGTGTTTTACCCCCCTTACTGTAAGAAATGTCATTCTTGAACCAGTCTAAATCTACCCCCTTTTAGTTTAAAACAATTACCATTTGTCCTATCACAACAAGCTCTGCTAAAAAGTTTTGCCCCATCTTTTTTATAAGCCCCCTTTGAGTACTGAAAGGCCACCATAAACCCCAACTCTCAGTTTGTCTTCATTAAGAGAGATGTTCCAGCCCTCTGATCATCTTCATGGCCCTCCTCTGGTCCTGCTCCAACAGGTCCATGTCTTTCCTGTGCTGAAGACCCCAGAGCTGGACACATTACTCCAAGTGGAGTCTAATGAGAGTGGAGTAGAAGAGCAGAATCACCTCCCTTACCCTGCTGGGCACACTGCTTTTCATGCAGCCCAAGATCCAATTGACTTTCTAGGCTGGAGATGCACATTGCCAGCTCATGTCCCACTTCTCATTCACCACCACCCCCAAGTCCTTCTCAGCAGGGCTCCTCTTGATCTGTTCATTCCCCAGCCTGTGTTGATATGACCTGACTCAGGTGCAGCACCTTGCACTTGGTCTTGTTAAACTGCATGAGATTCCCATGGGCCCACTTCTCGAGCTTGTCCAGGTCCCTTTGGATGGCATCCCATCCTCCGGGTGTGCCAACTGCACCACACAGCTTGGAGTCATCTGTAAACTTGCTGAGGGTGCACTCGATCCCACTGTCTATGTCATTGATGAAGACCTTAAATAGCAGTGGTCTGAATACGGATCCCTGAGGGACACCACTTGTCACTAATGTCCATCTGGACTCTGAGCTGCTGGCCACTAGTCTTTGGATGTGACCATCCAACCAATTCCTCATCCACCAAACAGTCCACTCCTCAAATCCTTATCTCTCCAACATAGAGAGACGGATGTTGTGGGAGACTCTGTCAAAGGCCTTACAGATTCTAGATAGATGATAACCATAGCTTTTGCCTTGTCCACTGAAATAGTCATTCCATCATACAAGGCCACTGAGTTTAGGCAGGACTTGCCCTTGGAGAAGCTGTGCTTGCTGTCTTGAATCATGTCTCTGTTCCCCATTTGCCGTAGCATATCTTCTGGGAGGATTTGTTCCATGCTCTTCCCAGGCACAGAGATGAGTCTCACAGGTTGGTAGTTCCCAGGGTCTTCCTTTCTACCTTTTTAAAAAATGCATGCAATGCTTCCTTTTTTCCAGTCACCAATAACTTTACCTAGAAGCAGTGAACAAGTCAGATGGCTGCCTTTAAAGTCCTAGTTTAGTTTCAAAGTTCCTCTTCTCCTTTTCTTCATGTACATGTGTTATGCCTTCTAATTCTCTGTACTCTTTTCAACTCTGCTGGTTGCAGTTCCATTATCTCTGGAAGTTGCTTTAACACCTGCCTCCTGCGCCAGCCAAAACAACACCATCTGTTGCACAGCCTGAAAGGTCTATGAACCGCAGTGTTTTCTGGTTTGCCTAAATTATAATGAATCTTTTCTCCCCAAACATGCCAGGCCAAGAAGCCTTCCAGGGGCTCTGACAGGTACTTGTTTTGCTCCCCTAGTTCCCTTTCTTCCCACTTGGGCATAGGGGCCAGCCCCACACCAGCTGACAGTGCTCATTGCTTGAGAGGTCAGAACAAAAGCTCCCTGAAAACATCTTGCAAGCACATGCCAAATCCACAGCCAAGGCTGTATGAGGTTTCTAACTGTGGTCTGTGGGTCATTACTCTGCAATTCTGTTTTTCAGCAGATGTCAGGGGTAGGTTAGTGACAGGCCAGCTCTTGCTGTTAGCAGAAAGCAGGACCAAGGCTCACCTGCACTGCTCCGCATTCACATTCAGCCCACACTCTGCCCCCTGGTCCCTTCCTTCCTTGCCAGTACTGCCCTTCGCACCTGCAGTATCTCAGGGCTTTATCCTCTTCTCACTTTAATTGGCACTTGAGTAATCAATTCATCTATCAAGACAATAAAAAAGGAAATGGCTGGGATGAGGGAGGTGATACTTTCAAGTACTGTACTACAGACCATCGGGAAGATTATCCTGATCCCGTGTCTCAGGATTGTCCTTGAATTACCTGAAGATTTCTCCTTTGTCTTACCATATAATTTGTACTTACTTCACTTTCAGATTTAGGAAGTTTAAATTCAGATTACCTAGCAGTCTGAGAAATAGTAGCATTCTATAGAAAATAAAGGTTCAAAGAAACCAGCTGGATATTAAACAGGAGTGAGAAGCCCAATCCATTCTAATTAGTGTGTCTCTGTAGATATTTTTATTTGCTGCCTTTTCTTCCTATTCATCTCAAACTAGGAAGGACAACTGGAAGCCAAGCAGACAAACAGCCAGCCCAATTACCTACACGTTGTTTCCTTAGTGGAACGGGGGTAAGGAAGTGGTTTAAGCAAAAGTGCAAAAAATCAATTCTGAAAGGAAACTATAATTTTGAACGTCCTAATCCTTGTCTGAATTTAGTGACTTATCAAATATATAAAATATTACATTTAATAGGGACAAAAATCAGCAATCTGGGATTCAGTTTGTTTGAACAGGCAACATACAGGTTGGGATAAAACAATATAAGTATTAGACTTTTCAGAAATTAGCACTACTTTCAAGGGAACTAGAAGTCAGAGTCCTGAGATGAAAATCAGTTGTCAGAAACAATTCTTGCGACAAACAGACTTTTCTGCTTCACCCCTGGCTACTATGTATTTCTTGTCTGAAAATGCAGAATTGTGAAACTTTCCATCTTTGCCATGATGAAGGAAGCTCGCAGCTACATGTAAGAGAGAGTAATCCTTGAACACCCACAGTTATTGGGTAGATAATGCTGCTGTCATGTACCATCATTTCTCTCCTACCTGTAGTCTTCAGACTTTACATTAAACACAAAAGGACACCTCTGAAAGCTGCAGGACTCCCAACAAAGATCATGCAATTTTGTGTGCATTGGTACTCACGGATGAGGAAGTCTTTGTGGAGACATTTGTCACTTATGGAGGCTGTTGACAAGTTCAGATGGCACAGTTTGGAAGTAGTGGGGAAGTCTGTGCTTCAGCCTCAAAAAATTACTCTTCTATAACACTAAGGTCCCAGTTTTCTCTTCATCTGGCTTGGATTCTCTACTGCTACCCACATAGGTGAAATATAAACGTGTTTCTCGCTGCAGCTTCGTGTCTACATCATCTGTGATTAGTAAACAGCAATCATTTTTAATGTTCTTTGGAAAATGTTTTGGCTGTATTTCAAGGGTTTTTATGCATTCTCATCATGATCTTTTTCTGTAATCAAATTTAAAATAATTAACATTTTCCTTACAGTCTGTATCTGCACATCTTTTTACCCATGTCCTAGACCATTAAATTACATTTACTAGAGCCTTCACTGTGTCCTAGAAAACAACCGAATCACTGAAGGTCAAAGTCTTATTTTTATTCAGTGCAAACAATAAACGATAGTGCATAAAATAATACAACATTTACTCCAAAGTCTCAAATGACATTTGACTGGAAATTGGTTTTATACACCTATTTACTTCCCTTAATATCTAAGATATACCAAATGTTCTTTGTAAATACCGAAGGTGAGGTGAGTCACTAGTTCAACAGAACAACCCATTGAGGATTTGACAATAATACAACTAAACCTGGTACTTCTTTTTTTTTGTTTCTTGGTTTTTTTTTAAGTGTTAAAAGATCAGAGGAGGAAAATTTGGTGTTATCAAAAAAATCAATAGACACATCAGGAAAAACAAAAAATTACAAGCTCCAAAATTTGCATATTTCAGTCTTAATATTTACCTAATACATATTTAATATGTGTATTTTAATGTCATTTCAGCTTTAACAGATTGCAGCATTTCCAAAAGAACTATCATGAATTGTCTTTGTTGAAGGAAAGCTAAATTCCTATATCAGTATTTAAATTCACCCCCATATTTACAAGTCTTGTAAACTAATTGTCAGCATAATGGTCCATCTGCATTCTATAAAGCACTAAAGCAAACGCAGAAAAAATTCTACTAATTTTAAGAATAAATAGTTTATAAATATGCTATATTTTAAAAAGAACAATTTCAGAGTGCTGCTGCTAAGATTATGGAAGGAAATAATGTCTATAAACCTCACTGATAATTCACTACTGGAGGTCATCTAGTCGAACCTCCCTGCTGATATCACACAACAAACTCAGCCATTATGCTCCTCATAAAGAGGTAAAGTGTTGCCCTAAAGAATCCACACGGCATCCTGTGCTTAGTTAGTTGACCAAAGGTATTTTTTCCTACATGCTTTTTACTATGGAAACAAGTAAACCAGTAGTTCTAGTAACAGAGCAGCTTGCCATCTGCTGACACATTTTCATCTGACACCCTGCCTTGCACTACGTTTTATCTTTGCATTTGCATAGGAACACCTAACCACCCTCCTCCTACACCTAGTGTGACAGCGTCACAAATTCGCCTGTATGGAATGTATGAAGTAAGGCAGTAAGTACCCCTTTAGCAACACCTCGGTGCACAGGTAGGCAATCACATACATTCGACATTCTACCACTTCTTTTCCTGACTGGAGGAAGTGACAGATCATTGAAGCTGGAGAGCCATCACTTGAGGTGAAGTGCCCTACTGTAAGATAAGAATTCTCTCAAGCTACAGCCAACGGGAAGTGTTTAGAAGAACAGAAGGGAAGAGGGGGACTCTGATGTTTGGAGCAGTGGAATGTATTCAGAACAATACAAAGCAGTAATTCTTAGTAGTAGATTTTTAAAAATGAGATCCAAGAGTTGCTGGGACAACTCAGATACACGTGCCATTTAATGAATGAAAACCAGAGTGACATTTTCACAGCAGAAAAAAGAAGCAAATTGGGTGTACACAGGAAAGAGCAAGAAATTAATAACACACTCTATGGCTTGGATGAAAAGAGAGTTGCAGAAGTCTGAGCTAAATGGTTTATACCTCTCTCTTTTTGAGCTGATGAGCTCTGTGCAGCTCTGCTTATGTCTCGTAAGGAACAAGTTCAGTCTTCCCTTGGCACATAAACTGGAGAAATACTGATTTGTTTCTACGATGGCATGGATACAACCTCTGAGACTGAAAAAAATCCCCTTAGGAACATGTTATAGTGGGATCTTAACATGATAACTGAATAACTGTTCAGCTGGGGGAATTTTAACAAGACTGTAATAAAGCTCTTACTATTGTTCAGTCTGATCTATTAGAGAATCTTTTCTCCATCTAGCTTCATTTAAGCTTTTTTCCTCCCTGCTCCTCCACCCCTCTGTCCCCAAGTAAATCCAATCAACTAAGCAGCCATTTAGTTAAAATCCTCTGAGGGTCAGAGTCCTCAATTCCTTCAGGACTCTTACAGTCCTATCATCATTTCTTCAACTCTGTTTTTCTAGATCATTGATTTTTTTTTTTTTTTTTTTTTTCCCTTAGGGCTTTTTGAAAC
>WEKY01008202.1:55812-73574 GCA_013390045.1 Picathartes gymnocephalus
AAAAAAAAAAAGGCAAGTGCCAAGGTATCAGAAGCAAAACTTTCAATCAATTTTGTTTAAGATTTCCCTTATTTCCCTTTTCCTCTCTCTAGATGACTCTCAGCTCACTATTCTGTAGAACACCTTTACTTTCAAAGCTTAGCATTTCTGACAGGTGAAAAGTGTTTTTCATTTTTGCTACTGCAAAAAAAATAATCTACACCATATTGCCCAAATAGTAATGTGAAAAACAAAAAACAACTCCATAGATAAAAGAAATGGGAAGGGGTAAAAAACTAAGAAAGGAGAAAAAATTTGGGAAAAATGGAAATTGATATTTTAGTTTGGAAATTTTGCATGACTTTTAAATGAAAATTCCTTTTCAAAAAGAGGTAAACCTCTTTCAAGTAAGAGCTATTAACAACTACAAACTACCTTTTCTAAGGAATCATCAAAAAGTCTTTCCTGACAGTTTAGGAAGTCCCAGATCAAGCTTTCAGATAATAGACTAGGAAGGAAAAAGCAAAACATGCCTGGATATTACAACTTTTATTCTCCTCATCTAAAGCAAGTGGGGAACAGCTAGTGAGTCTCCACAATTGGACTGAGACTTTGACTGGATTTCTAATGCTAAATTGATAGATGTTCAGATACCAGTGTGATAAGTAGGCTATAAATACACAGAGGCTGACAGCTTAAATAGGTTGCTAAAATAGACGGCTCTAAGAGCTATTCTGGATAACAGTTTATCTATCCATCCATCCAAGCTCACTCTTCTCAGCTGCTGGGCTGAGTTTTCAGACAGGATATTCTAGCAGGATAGCTTGTTGAAATGTAGCTATAACAAAGAGATGGCTAAAACAGATATGAAAACTGAATTAGATACTCTTGCAATACAGAGAGAGCTCCAGGAATTGTGGAGGGAAACAAAAATAAAGAAGATAAAAGGGTGAGTATGGAAAACTGAAGAACAAGTTTGCACCTTACAAAAGAAATAGAAATAAAAAATCCAGCTGATAGCAACTATATTTTCTCATAGCTTTCTGCTTTGGACAGAATGTGCCTTGAAAATCCATCTTCAAAACCACCCCAATCCAATTCTCTCAGTATTGACTGGTGCAGATATAACATTCCCACACACAGTGTAGAGTGAGCATGACATGGACTGTATACCTGCACTGCTGCTCCAACTGAGTGACAGAAAAAAATAATGATTTCATTTATTCCCCTGCTTTAAATGTCCAACATCTCCTTCAACCCCCAATTTTATTTTTTTTTTTCAGGTGTATTTTTCTGTACCTTGCTGTATTTTATCCTTCTGTAATATTTACCATGTGGGTCCCTGCTCGCTAATGACAGTGCAAATGTGTCCAGTGAAAGATTCTTGTCACAGCTGGGAAACAGAATTTCCAGAACACAGTCCATCCCCTCCTCCTCCACCCTTGCAGCTCTTCACAGACTCATATCCCCACAGAAACCTTAAAACAGTTAAGGCCATAGCAGGATTTTACCAGCTAAATGGAGTTCTAGGTCTTGAATAAGTTTGTGCATTCAATAGCTATGTTTTAAAGTCAGTCGCACTGTATCATAGCTAAATAGAAGAAGATATTTAAAAGTCTTTTTTCATAAAAAGTTGATAGTTTCCAGCTGTTTTTCTGATCTTAATGCTAAGTCCTGCACTGAAAAATAGCTGCCTAGAAGGCAGGAGCTGATAACAATTTGAGTTTACTAGCCATCTCTCTAGATCAGATGCCATTCACCACCACTAGAATCAATATTCCCTTCACCTGCTTTTGTTTTTCCCTCTTGGAAAACACTTTGCAAGAAATGACATGGAAATACATATATTGATAGACTATGGTTACATATGCTGTGTTAACACACTTACATACTTCAGCACAGCTTTCTACTGGACTGTGTATGCATACACACTCCGCATCTTACCATAAGCTTTTTAATATACCTATCTTTCATGTAAATGATACAATAAAGGTGTTCATTTAGTGGATAAATACCAGTATAGTCACCGGAATTTTGCTCCTCCTTTAGCAGTTCTTTATAATTTTAAATATAAAAGAACATTACAAATATAAGATACATATAAAGCAAGAGCTATTCAGGTACAATATTGATACTTAAGTTTTATTATTATTCTACACAGACCAATTCTGAGACAGAACATTTATGGGTTTGCTCAGCAAAAAATAAAACCAAACTAGTAAGCAGCAAACACATCTGTTTAATATAGACAGCAGAAAAGACATAACATTGTCTTAAGATGCTATTGTTAATTTGAAATAACACATCAAGCCAAAGAGAAGTTTTGAATTGGAAAAAGACCAATACATTTTTTGTCTTTTCTTCTGACACACCAAGTTGCATCGCAGTGCATTGTCTTCAAAATGTTGACCATTTATATCAGGGAAATGAAGGTGCTGATCAAATTAACATCTTAGAGGTTAAAATTTTAGAATCAACCATCATAGCTAATAAAATTAAATATATAAATAAATTCCTCATATATAAATAAAACCTTTCATTTATAGATAAATAAAACAGCACAAGATAAAAAACATTTAATGTGGTATGTACATAGTTCAGAGATGGGTAATGTGTTTGTTTCAGTTCTCAGATGAGGCTTTCAGCTAGAGAATCTTGAGACAGCAATGCATGTGTGCTTAGATACAAATGGCAAACATGAAACATAGAAGTGTTAAAAAATAAACCACAGAAAGAAGGTAGAAAAACATGGAGTAAACAAGGCAATATTCAGATCTGTTTTGTTAAAAATTAATTTTGCAACATTAAAAAAACCACAAGTCACCGTTAAAAAGAAAACAACCTTTTTAAGACAGCAAATCATTAAAGGGTGCTAAAGATTTCTGAGTATATTAGCCCACTCTTAGGGCTTATTGAACATAATCCATTTCAATTTTCTTCTCCGTTTTCTAGCACAAACAACACTGCAGATTAGATCAAGCCATTTCTTATGCTAGTACCATTTTTTGTCAATACTCACTAAAGAGTAGAAGTCTGAGAGGAGGAGCAAGTCATAAATACATTGCACAACCTGCTTGTGAATTCTGTAGTCTGTGGTTTATTGCAAACTTACACCATGAATGCAACAGTGAAAGAAGGACAAGGCTACAGGTTAAATGCAGTTTTTAATTCAGTGCATCACAAGATCAATATTGCCCAATGAAGGCAGCGGAATTTCCAAAATCAGAAGTATTTCACAAGTTTCTCTGCCCTCCTCAGCGACTCCTGTTCAGCACATTTCATTTCACCTCCAAGTTATAAAAAACTTGGCCTATTAGGTCTGTTGCTCTGGGGCACTGCATTGCTCACATCACTATCCCTCTGCATCAGATGTTCATGCTCAAGCACACTTACAAACTCCGTTGCTCCCACCCTGGATGCTCTCCTTTGGCACCGCATTATCCACCATCTCTTGCTCTTTTAATAATTCTGGACTTTGCTGTGCTTCTCACAGGTACTTTGTGCTTCCCACTATCACTGTCCCTCATGCTTGAAGTGCTTTCCCTCCCCATGACTTTCACTGTAGGACCATGAACTTCTCTTCCTGCAAGGCCCACTCCATCATGACAATCTATGGTTCTAAGGGGAAGGAGATGGTTAGCACAAAGATGAAACCTTATTTCTGTGTTTCAGGTTAATTACAGAAACAGTGAAACAGGGTACAAGAAGAGCCTGAAACTAATACTCACAGTGCTAGACATATTTAGGTACAGGGTTGTGAAGAACCACAAGGGTACAAGGAGGAAAAATAGCATTCCTGAAAAAGAAGCTGTCCCCTGAGCTAGAGTTCACTCAAATGCAAAAACCTGAAACTTGTCACCTGAAGAGGAAACAACTACAGAAAGCATTGTGGAACAACATTACAAAACAAGCCATAGTTCCTTTAAGAGACACCTGCAGCTGTTACTCTTTCTCTAAAAATGAGACTTTCCAAAATACGTTTGGCAGGAAACTGAGCTGGAAGGGTGCTGTCAGTCTGTATATATTCAAAAAAACTAGAGATGGAAGGACATACTACACCATCTTCTATTCAGTGGTCGCTGGTAGATTATTCCCTATTACATACTCCTGAGCTCTTTGTCTACTATAGTTTTAAATGACTCAAGTGCTTGGACGTCTATCACTTCCCTTGGGAAACTTATCTATTCCACAGTCTAATAGAGCTCACTGTCAGGAAATGGCCTCCATTTGCCTTTGCTCAACCTTATCCCATTACTCCTAGTTATGGTAGTTTTTTCCTGTTGTGCTCTGAAACACCCTTATAATGGCTCTTACCCCAGAATCACAGTGAAATAACAGCCATAAATGGAAACCCCTTGCCTTCCATTAAGAGCTCCCTTGTCCCCTCGCTCCCACAGCCTGGCACAACACACCAGGAGAGACAGGAGCAGTTGCAGCAGGCACGACCTGGACTAATGCCACCTGGGACAGGCCATTGCACAAGGCTCAGCCATAATTACAGCACAGTGGGACAGAGGGAACAGTGTGGCATAAAAGTGGTGTCAGCAGGCAGGGACACTTCCTTTTAACCCAGGCAGCCTTTAAGTTGCATGCTCAATTTTGTAAATAGCTCAATTTTGTAAATGGGCATTAATCATCTTGGTGAAACATCTCATCAGCAGCAGCACTCCTGCGTGGTGTGCCTGTCTCTCTGCCTCACTCCTCCCTTCCCAGCTTCTTGCTGAACTGTAGCCAAACACTGCGCTGGGAACTTTGTGACCAAACTTACAGTATTATTCCTGTGAGACTGAATCCGAAATCCAGAACCAGTCACTTTCCAGTGTGGCAAACGGGAAGGTGTGAATTAATACAGTTTCCCAGTTTTATACTGCAGAGATGTGTGTTTGTGTTAGTTAAGGGTCATACTTTGATTTTAAGACATTTGCTTTCGTCTTTCCTTGGTCTTGAACAGTACTGACAGCAACAGTAATGCAAAGACAGTGGATGGCATAGAAAGTCCTCAAATCAGCAAAGAAAAGCTCAAAAACATTGTCAGATAAAGAAAAGAACACTATGCTCTAACAGGTATAAGTTTTTCATCTTCATGTGAGATGACACAATGTCACCCACATAACAAAGATGGCCAATCCAAATTTAACTACCAGTTCATGTTTTCTGCTACACTGATTTTAAGTAACAAACTAGATACAAGTAATTTTATTTACACCACCAAAAAAAACAAATCAAACAAAAAACCCAAACAAAACAACCTATCACAGAAAGAAGAAACTTTACACAGATTTCTCAAGAAATTCAGACACAAAAATATTCCATTTTATTTGTGTTTTTCTAATTTGAGACCGCTTAGGTCACTTCTGCTGCTCACTTCTTTCACTCATGTTCCTTTTAAGTATTTTACTGAGATTTTCTTATTCTGAAGCTTGGTTATTTATAAGGCTACTTTGTGGACAGTTTTTGTTTATGTCCTACCAAAGCCCATTTTGATTTCTCTGCACGTTTCCCTGTGGTGTCCTGGGAAATGCTCAATCTGTATATTATAATCTGGGGACTGTCAGAGTAAAAGAAAACATAAATATCATTGCTGAGTTGTCTGTAAAACATTATGCTGTTTTTACAGACCTGTATTTTTATTAAGTCCTGCACTGTTTTGCTCTTTCCTGTATGGAAAACAAAGTAACCAATGAAGAGCTACTGGAAAATATGTCCTCAAGCTGTATTTAAGGCCCTGAATAAAAGTTATCAAAGCAAACAGTATATGCAAGGTCTCTCTCTCTTTCATACAGAAAAAATGAAGATATTTGCCAACTAACTTATTTCCCACCTACTGAAAGGCGTACAAAGTCTTTGTGTAGCAGTACAGGTGCCAAGTTATTAATTGTCAAAACAATTTTTTTAAATTGCAAATGTCAAAATATCTAAAGAAAAAAGATGACCAAAAAAAGCACCTAAAATGGGAATGGTCCAGGCCAAGATGTCTTGTACTGGAAACACCGTTCAGGCAAAGTAAAACAATACCCCCAGCACTCCAAATTCCTGATATATATTTCCTTAGGTACACTGAGAAGGAACCAAAACAAAGTAAAATAGTTTCCTGCACTTTCTCAGTCTATTTCATCAAAAATTAAGTGTGACTGCAGATAAAAGGAGTCAACAAAAATTTAAAATTAATTATTAACACAGAGTCAGAGAAACCCCATCATAATAACCTTTCCTAATATGCAGCACAACTGGAGATACAAATAATTCAGTTCCTTATTAAGATAAGCTTTTTTATGGCTACATGTTTCACATCGTGGTAATGTTCATGGATGGTCTGAAGGCCTGAAATACCCACATTCTTTTCTCATCCATCTGTCAGAAACCCCCTCATTTTCCTGCAGAGAAAGGTGTCTCCTGTTCCCATCAAATCCAACCACTAAACTTGCATTATTTTCACTTGGCATAAGGTCAGGTCTATAAGATTCAACAAGCAAGTTCTGATGTTGTATTAGAAAAAAGATGCAGCATGACTGCTTTATGTTTTGGCGCCTTAGCTTAGCATGTCTGGAGGGCACCATTTCATAACCGTTCTCCCCTTATTTTCATTCATTTACAGCCTTGCAGGTCAGAAAAGCGATAATGTTGTTGTTTTAGCACTCTGTTCTGCTTCTCTGGCACACATAATAAGGAATAAATAGAGTCCTGGTTATCCATGTATTTCTAACTGCTGTAAGCACTTGACACGTACAAACTGTGCTCCAGGTACCATTGCCTTGCTTCTCTTTGCTCATCACTACACAGACATTTGGGGTTACCCAAGCTCCAGGCCCAGCTTCCCCACAGCAGAATTATGGCGTAGGGTGGGATTTGCACTTAAACTGAGGCTGTTCCACTGCAGAAAGTGAAGCCATTAAATCAGCAGATAACTACCCCTTTGAGGATTTGATGACTTGATGTATGAATTGTCTGTCATATCAGTTCACCTAGGATTTGCAAACGGACTCTCTGGTTTTGATAAGAAAAAGAGGGAGTGTAGTCCAAACTAACAGGAGAAGTGTATTTTTCTTATTTTTTTAAACATAATTTTTTACACTGAGTTGATACGTATAAATAAACATGAGAACATTGTGGTAGACTTCCTTATTAGACTAGTGGAAAGTACTGTATTGCAAATATAAGCTTCTTTGCAGAGATTGCTCCTGACTGGCCAGCAAATCCAATAAAATTATGACTTTTGCTTCATCTTAACCATATAATACACTTTATCACCCACTGTCTTGTGTAATAAATGCTACTGAAAGACAATTTAGGATCGGAATTCATTTTAATTAGTCTTTGTAATACTGTAGCAGATGTTAGCCTGTATAAAAGCAAACCTGAGCTTGTGAGGAATCCCAATGAGAAGGCCCCCACCATTCGATATTCTCAAACATACTGCCCAGGATTGCAACAGCAGACAGGAGGGGAGAAAGGAAACTAAAGAACAAACAAGATGCAGGGGCATGAGGATGAAAAGGCAGCAAAGATTCATTTTGTTATAAACATGTCCTGCTATCAGTCACAGCACTGTAAAGGTGAGGCTGCAGAGCACCATTAATAACTGACAGTTGTTGTTAACTACCAGGGAACACCAGATAACCTTGCCGAGAATATCTATACCCCCATCTTGGGCAACAAAGTAATGAGTCCCAGTGGAAAGAAAGCACTGGCCGTCTTTGTTGTAGCTATTGATCTCCTGATGTGATTTAGATAAGGGAGGAAGAGATAATGGCATTGATTATTCTATTTAGGAGCCAGACTGAGACTAAACTAAAGTATAATACATAAAGAGGAAAAATCCACACTCGATCACTTCTTGTCTGTTCTTTGCAATTCAAGCCAACACCAGGTGGTCACAGCAACAGGGAGACACATCTTAATAAACATGTGGGGTTTGGTTTCTGGGACAATTAGACATAAACTAATATATGACAGAGGGTTTTGTTTTGTTTCTTCTTCCTTATGTTAATGGACAAGTATTGTTTTCATAAAGCAGAGCAAGTGAAGAATAGATTGTTTTCCTGCCCAGAAGGTTGACAGAAGTCAATGAGGGAGAGATCTCAGGCTGACGGCAGGACGTGCATAGATAATTTTACTTTATGCTCTTCGCCCCCAATGTGAAGAGTAGTCCGCTCAGGCCGGGTATTTTACAGAGAAGAATCTTAAAAAGAGAGAAGGAATGCTTACACTTATCCACAGCAAGATGTAATTATTCTGACAAGCCTTTACAGCAGGTCACCTGCAGACATGGATTAGAGCCTCAGGTCTTGCCTCAAGTAAAAAGGAATCCCTGTTGTATATGGGAGCAGACACCAGTGAGATTTAGATATACCCTAAAAATGGAAAAAATAAAAAGAAAACCGTTTCCAATCTTTTTAAAGCTGCTGAGCTTAAACTGCCTCTAAATGTGTTGATGGGTCACAGAAGTCACTGTTCTACCAAGGGATCACAGTGAGGGTTATGATGGATTGACAACCATATCCTGTTATATATTCTCTATTATACTCTCCCATATTTGGAATACCATCCTACACCTGACAACCAACATAAACTTTTACTTCTGTCCTCAGTGAAGGGTTTTAGACATTAAACTGAGGTTCTCTTTAAAACATGTGCATTTAGATTAAATACTATTCATCTTTTATTGGTGTGATTAATAGATACACTTTGCGAATTAGAAAAGGAAAACCAGATAAATAAAAAATACGATGTAGGAGGTAAAATCAAAATAAATGTGTCCAGTTCTTGGATGTCACCATATAGTTTCCACATGTGATGAAGACATTATGTTCACCTGTTTGTGACCCTACCCTTGACAGTGTCAGAGAGCTGCAATTCACATCAGGCAGAACTGGCCTAAAGATTTTTCAGGGAACCATAACTGATCTTTTAAAAATGAAACTGTAACAATCAATCTTTATAAACTTTTTTTGAGTGGGATTCTGGTTTAGTTTGTTGGGTTTTTAAAATGTTTTGTGTTTCTTGAACACAAAGCTGTTTAAAGAAAACAAACCTGGCTTCCTTACAGGATTCCCTGGGCTGGGTGGGGAGGGAGATACTCGAGCTTCCTGCACCTGCTATAGTAAATGAATTCTTTACAGTGAAGCTAAAGAGTGGATTTGAAGCATCCAAACCCAATTTGACCTAATCCAAATTTTAGGCCCCAATTGAAGTTTCCTACAAACCGGAAATTTTTTCTGTCAGTTTTAGAGCAAATGTCTAAGATCTCATGTTTTAATTAGACTGGAAAAGATTATAGTACCAAATCACAATGCACTCCCAACATTTCTGTGCACTGTACTGCTGCTCATTCAGTGGACCTCAGCAAGCCCAGTGTGAATGACACACAGCTCAGACACAGAGGCTACTGGCAGCACTAAGGAGAGCACTCAAAACCTGCTCTTTACTGTGTGCACAGAGTCACTGGAACAGAGCACACCAAGTACCACTGGTTGCACAGAGCCCTGCACCACTGATGTGAATCTATAATGCACAATCAGCGTGAGAGAACAGAGCAGAAGTAGTGAGAACAACCAACCTTATGCAGGCAGAAGCACAAACTGCAATGCTAAAAGCAGTCCTTGAAGGATTAATTGTAGCATGCTTCAAACATGAACTTCAGAGTAAACAGGCAGTGCGGGTCTAGTTGGTTTATGAGGGAAAAAAAAATCCCTCTAAATCTATTGTCTATATAACACAGTAGAAATACTGACATATTGTCTGAGGGTAAAAGAAGCATAGTTTTTCCCTTTCAAAAGGAAATCGATTGAGCCATGAAAAAAGGGTAGATTTACCCATTTCCTTAACAGAGAAAGTTGTCAGTGTTTGAAATAAAAAGCATTTCTGTGCATTTCCCCAGACTCTGGCACTTGTGCTGAAGAACAATGAAAGACTTAACAGTGGGAAAGAAAATGCCTGGTGTGAAAAAAATACAACTTGGGATTTCATTACTGCAAATCAAAATAAGAATACACAGAAAATCATTGGCACAAATACTCTCCCCCCACCCCCCCAGATATAGCTGTAAAATACTATGACTGAAAAATGTTTTATGAATAGTACATCCAGGATTTAGACACAGGTTGAAGTGCCCACACAATCAGAGGTCACATTCTATATTTCCTGACCACTAGGATAAGCCAAAATCCCAGGCCTAGAACACACCAACAAGTGATAGGACCTTAAACATCTGAAACTAAGTAGTTTTAGTTCTGCATAGGATAAGAATCCTAATTTCAGAGTATTTTTAGAGTAACATTACATCACATGCATTGGTCCAAGCAACTCAAACCTGAGCTGATAAAGCATTTAATTCTAATCTTACTTTTCTTCTGATACAGGAATTTTTAAAGTGAAAGTTGCCTTTACATGTTTTTTGTGCTTCTAGCAATTTGGAAGATGATTTTGTAAAGTGTTAAATTGAAGCTGTGGCAGCTGACCGGTCTGTCAGCAGACATAAACCAAACCAACTCATTAGATTAAACCCAAATCCCCCCCAGTGGCATCTTTGATTCCATTCAATATTTTCATGCTCTAAGGCTATCTAAGAGTGCTTTGACACTTGTATTGACACTTCTTTTTATTTTATTGTTTGACAGATCTTCCAGAGCTACGTGAAGTACTAAAGACATAATCAAAATATTTTAGAATCATTAAAGAAAGTGGAATTTCTCTACTATTGTTTTAGAAATACATTTGTACATTGCAGCTATACACACCAGAAATTCTAATACAGGTATACCCATTTATACCATATTTCTCAGCCACTCCTAAGTCAAGATGACATTTTCAATATGAACTGTCAAAATAAGACAGACAAATCCAAGTAGCAGTGATTACATTTCTGGCAATATCTTTTGGGAATTTTCTTATAATACTTCTTTCATGCCACACGGAAAATATTTCTTCCCTTCTTCTAAATTCTGCAGATCTTTAGCAAGAACTCCTCGGTAAATGGTTAAACACAAATTGGATATCAGCTAAGCTTCATTTAGCAAAATTAACTCACGCTCTATCTTCTGCTTAATTGCCACTAAGATGCAGTGTCAGTTCCTCCATCTTCTGCTTCGTGCTACTGTCCTGTCTGATGATAACTGACCAGTCTAATTAAGTCTTTGAATTATTTAGGGGAATAATTAATATCTAGAAAATACTTTTGTTGCCAGGTAAATGACAAATTTTTACAAGGAAGCTTCCTAATCCAGATTGGTTGTAGTTTTTGAGCAAACAGTGAAAATGCTGTTACCAGGCACCTTCAGCTGCTGAGTTTAACTGGCAAATGGTCTTTAGATAATTCCTGCTGTTTGATGTTCTAGTCCTTTCTGGTTTCTAGGTAAGCTGACAAAACACTGAATCCAGCACTAGAAATTTGCTTTCATGCAACTCCCTTGGGCCTGCCCTCAGGCCAGCTACAGTCAGTTGGAACAACCGTTCAATGTTCACTGGAGAAGAGGTTCTGATAAAGATGGTATTAAACAATGGCATTCCTCTTTAAGTTCATGCCGATTGGTTGGTTTGTTTTTTTTCAGGAAACAAGTCAATTGTCCTAGAACCATTTCAGTAGGACATGTGGGAAGTCATATATGTGGAAAATAAACCAAAACCTTGAGATACAAGTGTTAAGGTTGAAGAGAAACAAAAGTACGCTCACTTTAAGGATTTTTGAGAGGCAGGGAAACTGTGCTAGAAATATGTATGTTCTTTCTACTTCTTAATCATTTGTGGTAGATTCTTGCCTGTGTAGAGAGAGGAAGAAAATAACCAGAAGACAAACATTTAACTTCCAAAGGAACCATATTTAGTTTATCATAAAATGACAACTGAATAATTGCAATGCCAACATTTCTTGAAATTCAAAGGTCATACAAACGACTAACCCTATTGAGCATACATTATATATGCATGTGGTAAGGGCAATTGCAAGAGAAGATCAAAAGACACCATGTCTTAAGTTTAATAACCCATTTAATATTGCCTTTCAATTCCATTTCATGCTCAGTAAAGCAGGAATAACTGAACCTTTCACTGATGCTGGCCTCAGATGAACAGCTTTTGTTTTGAGGCCTCTGGTTGCAATGCCTTATCATGGTTGACAATTATGGCCTTGTAGCAAATGCCAGGGACAGTGTCAGAGGAACTGCTTCTGCACCTAAGAAAGGGTATGTCTTTAATGGGCTGTTTTTCTTAACTAGGGTCATACTATCTGCTCATATGTGTAGGGAAAACGCCTGGCATGCACTGGCTTTGTCCTTTCCCCCATCTTTCTTGTAATGAAATACAGCGCCTGCAAATAGGCAAGGGGTGAAAATGGGCATCACGTGCTGAAGTAAGCAAAACGCAGCGCACTGTCCCATCAGAAAGGTTAATGGCAAAAAGAAGCAAGGCATCTAAACTCATGACATGCTAAAAAGCCACTTTAAAAAGGTTAATGGCTATTGCTCCCAGTGCTTGCTTAAAGAACAAACTGTGTTGGGACTCAGCCAACTGAGAGCGAAGAATATAAAAAGAATGAGCAATAGCTTGAATAAAAGATTACAAATGGAACCCTTACCAGAGCAGACAGCAAAGGTTTATAGTCTATTTATGTGCACAGTACAACGTACCATTATCTTATATTGCTCATAAACAAAATGATTTGATCACTAGATCAGGGAGACTGTACAGGATTCTGTATTTTGAGTCCATCCATACAGCATAAGTAAAACCAAAAATCACTAATTCATCCGGAAACTCATAGCAGTGGTTTGGTATTTGCAGTGTAAACTGGTCTTTAAAGAACAGCAGGTGCCATCTTTGCTTTCACTACTAAAAAATCTTATGTTTCACCTTGAAAAAGAAAATATATGTCAGTACAATTATGATAATGTAATACTGTAATAGTGTCTCAGCCATCCAATGCTATCTTAATTATAACCAACTGGAAATGAAAATTAAAAGTACTTGGTGAAGTTTGCTATGAAGAACTACTAGAAATATGAAAAATTGTTTTGTTGTAGACATGCAGCTGAATTGGAGATTTCAGCAGTTCAGAAGCTTTGCATTAAAATTGTTCTAGGACCTACTACAGAGTTGACCCACATGCTTTGTAAAAGAATGAAATTCTTATGTGTCATATGTACCCCAGCAGACCACAGTTCTGCCTTGGTTATATCAGAGATAAACACAGATTCCAGAGCATATCCCTCACCTGGATAAAGATTTGTCTTTAATTTTCATGGAACCCTCTTGCTGTACAGCTTTGGGGGTTATTTTTTAATCCCCACTACCTTCACAAAAAGGGGCTAACTGTTTTGACTGTATCTGTATACAGTATAATGATTTTCCCCTTTTTATGGTACAGCTTTTAAATAAATTTTGCTTCATCCTCATCTCCTACACATTCCTTTGCACTCCTAGGATCTTCTGAGAAGACAACAGTTAACCTGACCACCCATTCACATTTTCCAGAATGTGATGATCCACTAAACCACAACAGGATAGTGCAATACTGCCACCAATTCTCCCCAAATTAGTGTGCAGACTTGTAGGTGTGATCTCTACCAAAGGACTGTAGAGGCCAGAGAGAATCACTAGCTAAAAAAAGATAAATGTGCATCAAGTCAGAAGGGAAAGGGAGAAGGACTATCACAACAGAAAGTTACCAAGCTACACTTTACACTCAATTACCTCTTCTCTTTGACACAATCACCTTTGATATGCTCTGTGCTGTGACAAATATAACACATTAAGGGGGAAACTATATTCTCAAACTGTCTTTAAAATATGAAGTGCAATATTTGGGGTACTTTAAAAAGAGTAATTCAACAAAATTTAGATTGGAGAACATGTACTAATTCCTATGAAAATGCTGTTTCAGTGTACAGATGAAGTGGCAATGGTTTTCTTCCTGCAGCGTTAATACTGTCTCTATTAGCACAAAAATCCCAGTTCTAGGAGGGGGTGCCACCTTGAAACCCTCCAAGTAGCACAGGGCAAAAAGGGTTAAAAAACCTGTTGTAATTCTGTCAGTGTTTGGATTCAGATTTTTAAATTTATCTCCATGTTCTTATGCTGAAACCCCAATCTCTGTAAATTCCTTCAAATTATGTAAAACCAACTGTCTCAACTTTTGAAAAACATATAAGCACATCATGTGGTTAAATATTAAAATACTGACTGATATGATCCTGTAACATGCTAAAATCTCCCTGATCTAATCTGTGCTTTTGAGAAGTACTTGGGAGTTCTTACTTGCTCTGAAGTAAAGCAATCCTCTAGCTAATTACTGGGAGAAATAGGAAGATTATGGGAAGGGATTTTGCTGCCTGATTTTATGGAGCCGTTAATACTTTACAACCCCTCACATTATATGGAAACTGTCCTGTGACCTCAACTATATCAGATTTGACAGAGCACCTATTCTTAATGCTGTTCTCCTTCTTTAATAAGTGTCTTAAACTTACCTTCTTCCTCAACTCCATCAGTATCTTCAATTTCATTAAAATGCATTTTCAATAACTGGTTTTCTTTTTGCAAAACTGAATTCAACTTCTGTGTAGAGCTGTTACCATCACTGCTGTGTGATTGTAGGTTGTCACATCAGGGTTTCTTTTAATATCCTCTTTTTAAAAATACAAACATGTAATTTAATGTATGGTTACATTTTCTGAACCATCCTATTTTTCTTCAGAAATTTACATGTTTGCTGTGATGCAGCTTTCTCATGTGATGTAATATATTTTTGCAAGTCAACAGGTTAAACCAAAGCTTCCTCAGTAAGATGATTGTCACTTACTTTGTAAATCAGAAAGAAAAGCTGCTATTGCTGATTATGTCAAGAGGTTACGAAAATACCATGCTTCAAAAAAGAAAATGAAGAAGAGCTGAGCAAGAGGATAATTAAAAAGATATAACTGAAACATCTAACAGTTTGAGAAATAGAGAAGTACTTATATGTTTTCAGACAGAAGTTTCTTCAGATTGTTAAAAATCAATAAAAAAATCAAGAAAGAAGTCAAAACTAGTCCAGATAAAGAAATTTTAGTAACTCCCAGAGAACCAGAAATGAATGTACAACCACAAACGCAGTCCCAGAGTGGTGCTGTTCCAATGGTGAAATATTAGCTGAAAATATTTTGAATCTTGAGCAGCTATGTTGTCTACGCCTCCAAACAAAGAGTATCCATGTTTCAGATCCCAGCTGGGTACCATGCCAGCCCCAGGAGGGGTGGTGAGGGGGCTCCCTCCCACCACAGGACAGCTGAGCAGCCTTCCTGGGCCTCCCCCACCTTCCTTCTGCTGTAAAGAACGCAATCCAAGACAAAAGCCCAACGAAAAGAAACCTGTGGTATAATCGAGAGTAGAGGCTTTTTTAAAATAAAAACTACTTTCGTTTTCATAAAATAATAAATTGACTCAAAATAAATCAGGTTACTGAGGAGCATGTTTTTTATTTTCTATCTAAACTGCACACTGCAGCACAGTTTTCCTTTGTGAATTATAAAACATGGTCTCTTCAACAGACCACAGTCCTGTGCAGCCCAATAGGCCCACATTTTTTACAATATCATTTGGAAACAAGACTACCTGTGAATTTAGAAATTCCTGTAGACATGTGTATACGTCCTCTGGTTATTTTTCAATAATAAAAGTTAAATCATATTGCTGAAAAGGAGTCCAACTTTTGAAGAGAAAAGAACCTGTTTCAAAAAGCATATGAAATGGCACAGAAACAGGCAATTACCTTTCATGGATACCCAGAGACTACGAGACATACATTCATTTGAATGTGGCTATTTATACTGACTTATCCTTTTTTTCTTTTTTTTTCCTTGATCTTTTGATATTTCTTGGCAATATAACATGACACTGAGATCTTTAGGGAAAACATGCATCATCAAGCATAATTATATTGACTTATGTTTTTGGCTGGTAACAAGATTTATTAGACTTCGAGATATAATAATGTCATGGATTTGCTGAAGTCAATATGTCTCGTGCCAATAAATCTTGATATTGGCAAGAGAAGTCAATGCCTACTTAGGATTTTTCCAACCAACAAAGCATCCTGTTAATATCAGGTCTGCTCTCATGCAATAAGCAGTTCCTCTGATACATTATTCTGGCAATGCAGTCTGTTTTACTCAAAAAGCAAATTTCTTTCCAAGTCCCATCACTTGCTTAGCTGATGATTGGCTTTCAAGCGTAGAGGGGCACAAAAAAAGATTTTCTTCTCCACTTGGAAAGGAGATGAACAGTACATTCTTGCACTTGCACTTATTTCAGTGTGATGTTTTAATGTGAAATCCTGTTGTAAAGACTTGGAAAATCAAATTTCTCTGGGTATAATGGCCAAAAACTGAAAAAGTAAATAAAAGCTCTTCTTATTGATGACAGACAAATCTGAAACTCCCAGAGATATTTATGCTGAAGTTATATGATTTTGTTACAATAACAAAATTTGCTTCAACAATGCTGTACTGTCTTTCCCGAATGCTATCTTTGATGTGAAATCAAAAAATGACAAGGACAATAATAATCTGAAAATCTTTATATCTAAAGCAACTTCTCTAGCTAATTTTTTCACACACTCCACTTCACTTCTAGGTTATTCCTTCATATAAAAGACTGTATCTTAAAACTAAAATTTTCTCCTATCATCCCATCTGATGTACCATTTCCTGGCAAAATAACCTCTTCATGAGAGGTTATAATATTATATATATTATACAACTACAAAATATAACTCTAACTTTGTTAGGGAAAAAAAATCAAACTTGTCAAAACACTTCAAATATTCTAACACTGGTTTGTAATTTAATTCTACACTTACCAATCTGCACAACAAAATACAGTGGAATTCAATGTCTTGATGGATCACTCATGGAAAACTCAAGTAATTACCCTCATTCTAATATTCCTATTTAAATGCATGGAAAAATGATTAGCTGAAAGTTCTTTATGTAGCAGAAATGGCATCTGCTTAATATTTATGCTAATGTGAAATACTTTTTACCCTAAAGGTTAAGGGTGATGAATGAATGAAAAATTAAAGCAAATAAAAACAATACAAATAGAAATTACTGCTACATAATGTCACTTTATTTATTTTTTTCCTGTAGCATGAGTGTGACATTCTTTCTTGGGCATAACTTTTGCTGATGTAGGCGTAATCCTATGAAGGTCTCTTTTTTTATTTTCCCTTCCTCCTCCTCCCGTTGCTGGTAATGCATGTGAGATCTAAGTTGGGTTTAATCTGATACACTAAAGATATCTGATAGCCTCTTCAGGGCATATTCAAAACCATTCCTCATATGAGCCCGAGGTAAGAAACGGCTAACATTACCTGAGTATTGGATAACTCTCTAACTGTTCCCCATCATATAATCCCAGCAAAAGAAACAAGAACTCTGCCAGCATTTTGTCTCGCCCATGTCTATCCCAGTTCATCCAAAAATTTGCATTTCAATGAACAGTCCCGGGAATACTGGGGCACATTTTACCCCTGTATGTCCAACCAAATGTTTGCTGCTACTTGTTCTTTCTCTGTGCACACCTCCAAGAGCAATCCAATTCCTTTTTCTTAAATGCTCCTCCCCCATGTTTAACTGAAAATTGCAATTATATCCCTGATTATCTTTCCCTTCTTCAGGCTTCATCTTCTTAAGATTAGTTGGCTTTTAAGTTATATTGAGTAGAGAGAAGAATACTGAATGAAATTTGACTGAGGAGAACAAGAGTTTTATGAAGGTGGAAATGGAAACCATGACAATGTTTTTTCACTAATG
>WEKY01008205.1:0-28857 GCA_013390045.1 Picathartes gymnocephalus
TCCTTCAAACCAGGACACACTGTGCTTTGATAAAACGTTTGTAAGTGTAAGCAAATATTGCTGCAAGGAGTTTATAAAGCAAAGCAACAAGCTGTACAAAACAAACCATATTTTCCTCCTCTTCATAAGAACCAGTGCGCAGACCTGAAATACTTAAATCCTTTTCTTTTAAGTGGCACATCTTCAAAAGAAAAACTTCTTTTAGTTCCTACAGTAAAAACCAAAAAACCAAAAAACCAAAAAAACAAAACAAAAAAAAAACCCAAACCCCCCCCCCTCACAAACACNCCCCCCCTCACAAAACCCACAAAAAACAAACAAACAAACCAACCAACCAACCAACCAACCAACCAAAAAAAAAGCTAAGGCAAAAGACAGATGCACAGACTTCATTTGCTGCAAAGTCACAAAATCAGGGCCAGAAGAGTGGTATCACTGGGTATCCAGCTCCCACTGCTCCTCTCACGCCTGTGGGATGTCAGTACAATCACTTCTGGCCCCAAGGTCTGGCTGCCAGCACTGCTCACTGAAGTGGGGAGCACACCCAGAAATGAGGGGTGAGCACAGGGAGCAGAAAGGCCCTTTTGGCTACAGCAATTTACAAATAGAGACATTCTACCTTAGTACTGGAAATGAGAGTCACATGTATTTTAAACTGCCACTGCATATACACACAGTGTCTAGATTAAATCTTACAAGATATATTTTTAAATAAAGTAGTGTCACACTTAGTGTGCCTTTGAAAGCCATCAAAATGAGAAAAAGTTCACCAAGACATATTGATGGAATGTTTTCTAGATTATATAAATACGGACCCTGTTTTTTACATACTATTTCTAGTGGGAAATTCAATCACACATCTGAACCACTATGCCAAGAACTGCATAAACACCCCCACAAAAAGTAGAACCTCATCATATATATATATAGATATATATGAAGAGTACTGAATGAAATGCAGACTGTATTTAATGGGACAGATTTTGAAGTCTGTGGAAATACCCTTACTGGGCACCTGAAACACCTTCAAGAATAGAATTTTCATTAAGTATAGACTTCTATTTCTAATCCTTTGAATCTCAAGGAAGACCCTCCTCTAAAATTCAGTATTCATGTGTTTCAGTCCAGGATTGTGCTTTCATTCACTTCCACTAATAAACTGAGGGAAAAATGTTCTGTACACTGCCCTGATTTACAGCACTGCTGTTTTTTTAACTAGGGACAACGTAACAGATGTTAACATAAGCGGAGGAGTTGGTATGAACAAAAACCCTGCTGTCCTGTTCTTACCTCTTGGCCATTCCAGCACTGCTATAAACAGACTGACCCACCCGCAGCTGTGGTTTGTAGCCACAGCAGAGCAATTGTTAGTTTTACCACGTGCTATGACACTCTGCAGATACCCTAACCTTTCAGATTTTATTCAGGTTTCTTCTGCAGATATCCACTCTCACATTATGGTTTGCTACTGCCCACTAAATCTTGTAACACAACCAACACTCTTACTGCATGGATGCAAGCAAGGCAGTTGATGGGACAAAGGTGGAAAAAAGAACTGAAGTTAATTACCTCAGTGGTCAGCCTGGGCTTTTCTTATAAATTTAAGACAAAAGCAAATACTGCACTACTTCTGTTGGTGATCATTAGCAGACAAATGTTCAGCATTTTCTTGGCATGTGAAAAGACAGCACTCATGAACCACAGTGCAAGTTGACAATCAAGAAATCATGAGATCAACTTAACAAAAATTAACCAGAACAAGAATCTGCTATGTGTTTTTAAGTCTGCCTTTTTGACATAGTTTTGTGATCTTGAGCCTATAAGCTCACCTGTTCTCATCTTTTTGAGTAGTAGAAAAGTTAAACCTCCAGAAGTGAAATGTTGGGGATTAGTTGTAATTCTCAATTATACATGAAAATATTTTCTTCCATTTACAAATTTTCTTTAGAATTTTCAGAGTTTTCATGGCTTTATTTTCACTAAGACTTAAATCTGGCAGTATCAGATTGATGTAAGTTGACAATTAAATTTACACATGAAATGCTAAACAGAAACAGCAAGGGAACCACACCAGTTATAAGAATTTTGTGGGTAATTCATACTGCAAAGCAGACTTTTTAGTAGCTTTCAAGTTGCTTCCAGTGCAGAACCTCACTATGCAAAAGCCCCACCACCATAAACAAACTAAAAAGAAAACCAGCTACACCTTCCAACCTGAAGAAACACAGGGCTGATTGTGGACAGGTTATCCAACAGCTTGGACATGATATGGTGGGGCTTCTGGGGGTTTTATACCACCTCAGAACAGAAAAGCACAGAGAGAACTTATTTTTCTATGTCTAATACTACACCAAAAAGCCATGGAGGGTCTAAAATAGAACATGAGGTGTTAGAACTTCACCTCAAACAGTACAAATTCACTTGCTGCCAAGTCTACAGAGGGGAAAATTAAGTAAATTAAGGGGAGAACATACTGTTAGGTCTGACAGAAGAATCAGAGCTACCTTCTTGAACCAAGAGTTACTTTGACAAACAAATCAGGAGGTGTCTCTCCTATGTCTTTTGTGTTTTCACCAGAGATGCCAACCAGTACTCACTGAGATTTGGCTGAGACATTGCCATGGACCTCTGCGGCGCCGGCGTGGACGTGGCTGCAGGATGGTGGCTAACATGATTCAGTGGCTGGTTCATAGATTTTCGAGGATCTTGCCATGTTGTAATTTTTTCTATGTGACTGAGAAAGAAAAGATACGAGCTTAACATAAAATACCTGGTATATTATATAAACAGTTAAGCATAATGTAATGGAAGTCCTATTTGTTTTTCTTATTCCACGCCTGCCCTTGTGTCCTAGGGTGACTTTTTGATGCTTGTGTCCCCAGTTGACTGCCCTACTTATGTTGGATGTTGAGTTCTGTGCTGGTGGAGTTGGGCAGAGGGGGCGGGGAAGCAGCGCACAGTTCATCTGCAGAAACTGCCCTCTGCTCCCCCGGAAATTCCTTTCTCATGGGCTGTGTTGTCTGCAGCACGGATGGAGAGTGAAACAAGGCTCGCAGCGCTCGCTCGGAGCTCTCGGCGTAGGCAGACAGAGAGAGACAGGGAACCTTTTCTGTGCTTTTTTTTTCGCTGATTTTCCTCGTTGGTTGAAAGAAGAAGAGCTTTACCGGAGTTGTGGTTTTTCCTCCTGGGACCGTTCAGCACCTCTTGAGCCCAGGACACCAGGACAATTTCCTGGGGGCACCCCCCCCCAAAGCTGCACACTGGGGCTGAGCACCTGGCCCGAGCCCTGGAGAGGCTGAAGCTGACTGAGCCACAACCCACAAAGGACTTTTTGACTTTGCCGGCTCTTCAGAGCAACGAGAGGTTTTCTTGTTTAATATTGTTCACTTTTCTATGCTTATGAATACTTTTCTGGTTAAATAAAGTTTCTTCCACTTTTCTCTAAGGAGATTTTTATCCCAAACCGGTTGGGGGGAGGGGCTGCTGAAGCTGGCTGGGTAGAGGAGACTCCTTCTAGGGTTTCCTCCCAAATTTGCCCTAAACCGGGACACCTTGTCATCTCACCCTCATCCACCTGAAATTATCTATCATCTGATTGTTTACTTTTTATTCTGATCTTCTGCCCCTGCTGTTCTAATTTCTTTTGCTCTACAGTTGAGTAACTACTTTTACTTGAACAACTGGTAAATTCTATTGTCATATTGAAAATCTGTAATACGCACTCATCTTCAGATTATTTAATTGTCCGAAAGTTGTTTACTCTTGTCCTACCAGTCTTTTTCTGAATACTCAGTATATGGCCATTCCTCACTCAGCAACAGTCATTTTGCTGAGTGTTGAAAAGACAAGTGTTTGTCTTGCCAAATCCTACTGCTTTGTTGCTTTCCACAGTATGAAAATGTGTCTTTCTGTATGTCTCCAAGAATACCACCATATATTCCCACTACCCAGCCAGGCAGATTAGAGCCTCATGACTCATGTGTAATCACCAATTTCTCTGTAAAGGCACTAAGAGTTTTTATTGCAATGTAGTTAACAACATACCTATCATTTCAGTATGCAAACTCTCATATACGTGTATTACCCTGAAAACAGTGGAGTCATGCACAAATCCACATAAATTCTATAGTGAGGTAACTATAACAATGATCACTGTAACATATTCTTGGCCACAGAATTCAGCGGTGAAAGAACTGTGGCTTTGTTGCAACTGAAAGTTTACACTGAAATGCATCCGTTTTTTTGGTTTTTTGTAAGAAACTTAATGGGACAAACATTTTAAGGATGAGCATGTAATTCTATTTGAAACAAGAAATGAAAAAGGAAATATGTTAAAGTAATCAATAGTCTGCTATCTATCAAGGGATTGCCTGACTCCAAGCCCAACCAACTAACCAGGTTACTGTCTGTGTTGAGTGGGTTCTCCTCTATTAGTTTTTTTGTTACAAAGAGATGTCTTTAAGAAAAACATGTCAAGAGGCATAAAAATTTAAACATTCTGTGTCTAAAAAACCATTTCGATCTTACTTTCATAAAAGAACAGTCTAAAATCTTTACTGAGCTCCATCTTGAACTTGCCATTGCTTTTGCAGACTCTAGTGGCACGGCCACCACTGCTGTCACCCCTCCATACCCAGCTGATCACCAGACCAATTTCACAGCCAAGTTTCAGTCTATATTGTGATGTACATCACAGGTATGACCAAAAATAGGAAAAGAACCTAGACCATATTTTAAAGAACAGAAAAATGTGCCATCTTTATGTAGTCTGTAGCCATTTTCTTCTCCTAATATTTTGCATTTAATGTACAATTCTCAAACTGGAGATAACACTTTTATGTGAATGTTACTCAGCCTCAAACTGCTGAGTCACTTCCTTTCTTCACAGCTTCTAGAGTATTTATTATTCACAATGAAACCACTCACCATTGCTTCTCTCTAGGATTAAAACACTTTATTCTCCCCTCACTGTAAATCTTTATTACATTTTAGCTTTTCTTCTCTTTACTCTTACATTTCAAGTATAAGAATTCTTGCATACAGAGCATGAAGCTAAAGAGCCTCAAACTTTAACAATATCTTGCCTTATCTATAACATTGAAATAGAACTATGTAGATAAGTAAGGAACTTTTATGACTTGCTTTTATAACTCTTATAAGATTCTTATCTGAGACATATTCAAACATACGATAAAGCAGCCCGAAAATTCATACTAAAATTCTCACTTTCAAGTTTTTCATAAGCAATTTTTGCATCTCTTATTATTGTAAATCCTAATACCAGAGCAGGTCATTTCTCAACAAGGTCCTCATTCATAAACAAGCAGAACAGGAAAGCAGAGATGTCCATTTTAGCTTCTGTTTCTGCATCACAGGTGAGACTGACGGGGGGTCTCCATATGCAAACAAGAACTTTACGTGTTCCAATAAAAACTGGGGAAATTAAATATTTACAACTCAAATGAGATACACAAGAATCTGACATATAGGACAGAGAACAGGCTACCCTAACTCCTTGTCCAACCTGCTCAGATCATGTCATTCCCTCCCACAAAGTCCTGCAGTGCTCCAATTCAGCAACTGGCAAATTTTATCCCAACGATGTACCCTCATTAAAGAAAAATGAAACCAAAGCTCAGATCTAAACAGCTGAGTATTTTACTCGGACTCCGAGATTCTGTTCCACCTGTTGTACCGTAGGCTTCTGTTAAATGCCTCCTGTTTGGGTGTCAGCCTCCCGCTTTGAAATGTCAGTGTTCCTCTGAATTTGAGGTGCTGCTTTGTCCTGCATTTTGTAACTGCAGGGCTCTGACCCCTGACTTCCACTGCAGCCATGCTGAGACATCTCAGCGAGTTGAAATCAGCACTCTAACAACTCATGTATCTCAGTGGGTTCTATTTTCAGACCCTTTTCTTTTTTTTTTTTTTTCTGGTATTAGGAAATTCAGGGCAAGTCATCTAAAAAGTCTGTAGGGGAATTGAGAAGGACAAACTGGTTATTCTGTAAGTGCAGTATTATCTGAAATAACACAAAGTTTGACTAAGTGTCGAGCTTTTCTGGGGTACTTTATCAGGGCTTAAACACAGGGACTGAGTATGGATTTTGTGAGTGAGCCACGTCCAAGTGAAGCTTCTGAGTGGGAAGCTGGTGACTCACGAGCACGCACAGCCCTCCCTCCCTGATCCATGAGCCCCTCCGAGGGAGCCTTGGAGCAGCTCCCGCCGTTCGCTTCTGGCTGCACCGCCACAGCCAAACATTGGGAAATCTGTTTACATCTCCTGGATCGGAGGCAGAGCATTGCCCAACCTTCTCTCTGTCCCTCTGTAACAAAAACAGAAAGTGCATTGGAAGTCAGAGGCCATTCACACTGCTCTGACACTGTCATGCGGCAGACACGCTTTTATACAGATGGGAAGTCTTTTAAATTTAAGAAAATTACCTCAGGGACACAACATTTGAGTCTATTGTCTGAGCTTGCTCAGGGTACTGCAGTGCAATTTCTGGTAAAACTACAGCCAGAGCCAAGCCCCACACTATTCCAGTAACCACCGCCACTGCAGGATGCAGCAGCAAAAGGGGAACTGTGTACAAACTCAGGGAATATTGGGCATCTGTAAAAGTCTAGTATCATCTACTTCTTAAAAACTTCAGCTCTAGTATTCTTTTTTATGTGATCTTTATGTCTTACAGTCACAGTTGAGGAAAATATAAGACATGAATGGGAATGATTTTTAGCTTTAGAAACAATTACCCTACGTGCACATGTCAAATTCTCACAGAAATTAATGGAATTTGTGTGTATATATGACACTGCCTTATCAAACTGGGCTAAATGCTTACCAACAGTAGTTACATTTATTGGGACATTTAGAGACCTCCAAACCCACTGCTCACCACGGAAAACCACCTCCTACCTAAGGATGGCAGCAGCAGTGGCGCCCCTGCCGTGTCATACCTCCCTGAGTGCCTTGCCTTTAGGTGCTGAGTTTGGCCAAGGGTAGGGCCAGGAATCTCTGAAGAGGATCAAGAGGATCAAGAAAATGCTATAATTAGGCGGTACTTCACAGCAACTTATGGCAGCTGTTGGAACTGGTGAGAGGAGTGGCTGGGGGTGCCACAACAGCCAGCAACCGTGGCCAGAGCATACACAGCCTGTCACCCCTGCACTGCCCCCGTGCCTGTCCCACCAAGGCCACCCCCTGCTGCCTCTGCAGACCTGGGGATGCACTGCTGTTACTGTCATCCTTCTAATCCAAAGGCAGGAGGATTTTATTGTTCACAAGAAAACAGTAGTTGAGAAACATTTTAGATTACCTCTTATATAAAAACCTGTACTTATGCTATGTGTTTTCCTGGATATTGAAAGAGAATTTGTGAATGCTTCTTGCTGGGAAAGGCAGGACATGGTCCAACAACTGCATGAGAACAGAGTGTCCTGTCCCTAGATGCAGTTGCATGTCTTCCTTTGCCATGATGTTTTTCCCCTTCTCTCACCATAGACTGGAAAATCTCAAGAGCCAAGTTTTGCTCTCATCACAACACGAAAAGACTTTACAGAAACTACAGCACCATGTCCTCATGTCATGCATTCACCTGTGCATTTGGTAACTGTAACTCTTTCAGTAGACTGCAGCAACCCCCCGTGATGTAGGAGCTACCTACGTAAGAGACAGTCACTTCTCCTACGTGTACTTGAAAATCCTGTGATTTCAGTAGGACAGCCCAATTTTTATGGCTTGTCACTTGTTTACAGCTCTGTTAAATTCAAACTTAAGTGGAAATGGGACTGAGTTAAATTATGATCTGAATCACATCCTGCTGAAGACAATGAGCTTCATGCTGGCATGAACCCACACAGAAAACATTTGGAGAAAATTCTTGATTGGCATCAACAATTTACATGCCAGACTGTGCAGACAAAGCAACAATGTCATTAGTCTGGCAGTTGTCTCAGACTTTTTTTTCAGTTTATATTGACATTACCCCCCCAAAAAAAGGAATGTGGCAAGTTTAACACAATGAACACAGCTAACTCAGTGCTAGCTTCTCTTCATTCCCTTGTGGCCCCTGCATTTGATACCACAGTTAATTACCTAATCACACTCTATTACCTGTCTTACTGACTAAGTGCACTGTTCAAAGGCTCTATTTCTGATGTGCTATGAAGTATTTTCCTTAATTAACACGTAGCTTCATCCCATACCTACTGCAAAATTTTCAAACTCCATTCTAGTGACAAGTGTAAAAAACTATCTTTAAAAGATAATGAGAAAACGATCACAGTGCAACTTCAGACATCTCCATTTGGTTTTGCAAGGCTATCCCCATTCTACAGATCAGGGGTACAACATATTTAGCAGTATCCAGTGTTTTCAGGGAGTACTTTGAAACATCTAGCCCCTGAATCTACAAAATACGTACTGCTTTTGTGTTCCAAACACAGCTTTCAGTGACTTCATACCACTATGTGGTATGTACTGAGTATGTGCATATTACAAATCACAGGGAGGCATGAGGGGATGTGTTAGTGCAGGCTGGGGGAGTTCTTCCTTTCAAATACATACACCCTTTCATTCAATTATATGGAGATAAAAATCTACTTTTTTTCAGCAAGCACTAAAACAGATGAAAAGAACATGAAGGACTAGGGCCTTTCTTTAAGCTACCTTGTGAAGATACAACTTGACAAATGGGCAGGGTGCTCCTTTCATGGGACAATACTTTGAGATGGGAAAACCAGACAGCTACAGCATATTTCCTGCTATTTAGCTCTTTAGGTTTCTTGATGTTTCCAAATGTCTGGGGCAGACCAAAGGGCACTTGGGCTGTTACAAATAAAACCAGACTTAAAGTCTCTTCTATTTTTCTGCATTCTAAATCCCAAATGATGCATGAGGTAGTTTAAGGTCCCAGTTGAATCCTGGTAGATTATATCACAACCCCAAGCAGGCAGCTTGCCCGTGGCTCCATGGCCATGGCAGTGCCATGGGGGGGCTACCCTTGCCAACAGCCTGCGGTGCCAAGACGATGAGGATGGACACCTCAGTCATCTTGTTGAACTTGCAGAAACAAATCCTGCTGATTGTTTCTAGATTAACAGACGGATCTGCCTGAGCCTGCAGCACCATGTGAAGAAAATGGAAAAAAAGATTTGGAAAGAGGAAGACAGGGCCAGGCCACTGCTCTCAACAGTGCCCTGCAGCCAGGACAGCACCAGCTGTGAAACTGCCGGGACAGTGTCAGCCTATTTCACAGTCAGTTCTGCTCCTGTGGTTTTTGACAGAGGAGGGAAAAATGGGAGAGATTAACAAGAATCGATGGCAGTATTTTCATTTTGCACCAAAATCAGACATCAAAAGACACATGCTGGACTAAGTCTTTAGTAGGAAGAACTTCCCTCTCTGAAAAGGAAGAATTTTGCCTATTCTTCAGGCACTTCCAAAGCACTTGCTGGCACTTCAGAATAACCTGGTGGAGCTGCAGTGTGTCCACTACTGTTGCAAAGCACTCAGGGTGCCCCCCACCCTTGTGTGACACCACAAGACAACTGATGGCTCAGCCACAACAGCTGCCTCAGCAATTTAATTATATGCCAACATTACTCACTGTTAATAAGGAATGGACAAAATTTTGCCTTGTTCAAAGCCAAAATGTTAATAATATTTTCCAAAAATCAATCATGCAGTATATACATGTGAAAAGAAAATAGCTGTTAGGTGGAAGAGCTTAGAGCTGCATGCTCCTGATTCCATTTCTGCTGTTAAACAGTTGGAAAAAATGAGACTATATCATGCCTTACATCACTAAAAGCACACAAATATAAAATCCAGTATGTCTCAATCACTTTCCTTTCGAGTGCGGAAATTAATAACGTTCAATAGTTCAGCCACTTGTTACTGTGGGAGTTCAAGTGATGCTCTGCAGTACTCCAGCTCACAAGTTTTAGCTAATCAAATTCCTGGCACTTGCTTTTTCAGACACAATAATGTTTCATGAAAATTACATGAACCTTTAACAAGGAGCCACAATGCAATTATTAAACTGATTGAACCATGGACTTTGTTTTCCTGCTGTATGTTCATCATCATCTCTGATCTTGAAGCTGGAACATTTCATCTGTATTTGAATATTTATTACGCTATGCTAAGTAACTTCTTCAGTGAAGAGAGCTGCTCTTTTCCTGAATTAGTTTCAGCACAATTTGCTGCTGTGAAGAGAACTTTGAGAACGTCCTGCTAAGCTCCCCTGTAATTGACTGATTCCATTGCTGGTGTACATGGAGGCCTTAAAAAACATTAAACTAGTTATACAAATGGAAACAAAACACCCTTTGAGTTCTATTGACAACTTAACCTTTAGAATTTGGATGAAATCCCAATTCTTGAGAGAAAGAAAAAAAAGGTACTGAATGAAGTTATTATATAGAATATTCTTAGAGTTTTTTAAACGTATACAATATATAATAGCATGAGTGCATTTGTTTACTTGATGAGCGCCTGTAGCACTGGTATTTAAAGAGACATATTAATGATTTTACTAAAAGCATGTTTATTTTATTTTGGGGAAAATGTAGCAATCTGAAGACAAAGCATTCTTTTGTGAGAGACACATGACATTTTCAGATGCGTGCAGTTTCTGAAATTGTTGTACAGGTTATAGAATGAAAGGTAACTATCTGTCCTCTACTTGAGCTACAGGGCTATCACCAGGTTTTGTTGTGAATGGCTCGCTTTGCCAGTACAAAAGCCATGTCAAAAGGGACCATACTTATGAACAATCAGGGTTTCCATACATAAAATATAAATTGGTGCTGTCTTGTAACAAGAATGGGAGAAGTGGCCCAACCTAATAAATACTCTTTGAGTCCCAAGGTGGCATTTCTAGACAAGCTGTTACTACTCTAACATATTCTGCATTCTAGTAGAAATTAATACATAAAGAAGAACTTCCCCTTTGACTACGCAGAGTCTCCCTAAAAAGACACAGTGAAAATCTTCCCCAGGCAAGAACAGATGGTAGGATAGAAAAACAACCAAGAGCAAAACAGGACACAAAATCCCTTTGAAGTTATAGAAAAAATACCTAACATCATATTCCATTGTACGGGTTGGAGGCAGAGAAATGTATTACTCCGAAGAATTTAGTCTCAGAATTCTCCTCTGTAGTCTAGATTTTTATTTCATGTTTTGCCTTCTGATTCTGTCAGAAAATCACCATTAATGTTTCCAGAGCATCGTGCATTTTGGCATGTTCATTAACAAAAAATTAACAAAGGGATTTTTTTCTAGTACTGGTGCCTTTTTAATCAGAGAACTTAGAGGGTTGAATTAATTATCGTAATACCAGTAAGACTCTATTCTGCTATTTAGCTAACAATTATGCACTGTTTTTGCTTTGTAATTTGAAGAATAAGTTGTCAAGAGCTTCAGATCATTGCAATATATTCAAGTACACTTCTGTAAAAGGTTTTTGTTGCAAAAATAGAACTATTTTCTACTCTGTAAATAGGCTCATCTGCAATCCTGCCTACCTTTGGATTTTTAAAGCATACAGAGAAAAGCATTTCTTCAAAAGACAACAAAATATTGTTACCACATTCTCTAGAACTTCTTTCCACAAATGCACAGCAGTTGTTCTAAACTTTTTCCTCTAACAAGCTTTTGAACTGCTTGGTCAGGACTTCCAAACAATAACACAGATTGGTTTGAGGAATAGCTTTCCCAAACAAGACAATCCTCCTTCACTAGAAACTGAGCACTGGCTCAAAATACAAACATTTGTGCAAAGCAGTTCCTGGTACTGCAGCTCGCAGTCAGAGATCATTCTCACAACCTCAGCTTTCAGGTCAGTACATTTATTAAGCTCCAAAAAGGTCAAAATAACTTCTGTTCTCTGAACTTCACAGACAGCAATATTTATATCTTAATATGAATGCCAGCAGCTACAGCACAACACTCACGCAGAGCCAAACTAGATACTAAAATCTATTTTTTTCCTTCCCTGACCCAAATCCCTAACTCTTCAGATCAAGATTTACATCTTGCAAATAAGACTTTAGTCTACCAAGGAGCAAATGCAAAAGCATTTTCTCCTATGATTTAGTTACAACATAACCAAATAAAAATAATATTTAGGCAACAAATTTCGTTCAATATATCACAGACATTAACTATTTAGATTAATAAAATTACTTGGGTCTATATTTATCTACCTCAATAGTGCTTATGAGGCAGCTAAAATTATTTAAAATATCAAGCCACTCAAATCTCTCAGTCTTTTAGAAAATAATTTGTTATTGAAATATCATCAGGAACAACTTTGTGACTGGTACCTGTAAATACTGAAGTTTTATTCACTTGCCCATGATTCAGTGCATCACACTTCTGTTTTTATCCAACCACAAATTTTGGTTTTTGGTCCCTGCTATACTTTCAAGTGTTATATGGTGCAGATTAATCACAGAATCGTAAGAACCATTGTTTGAAACCTGTGTGGTTAAAGTCAAATAAGCACTACAAATTTCTTTTATCATGTGCAGTATGTACATAAGGACATGAACGTGTGGTTACTTGATGGAGCTGTAGTGCCCAGGCATTTCTGCAAGGTCTAAAAAACCTGGCACACCTGCGAGTCGCTGGCACTGATGACTCTCGTGCAGACACCAGAGCGGGCCAGGATCCACACCAAGCTCCAAAGCAGCCGATCACGCTGCTCGCTGCTCCCCTCCAGCCCCAACCCTACAAACCCAAAACTGAGGGCTCCAGACACCACGGGCAGAGAAAGCAGCTGTCAGGATGCCTTTGGCATTTCCTCTGTACAATAAATTCAACAGGAGAAAATCTGCTTCACTTAAATGAATGCTGAGACAACCATGACCTTGAATGCATCAGGACTTATCTTACTTCCTCCATTTGGACCATTTAATCACTACTGAGAATACAGTAAGGAAAACAGACAATTCCAGAGATACATAATTCTTAACAGACAAAATGTAGAACAAAATGTTGCCCTCTTTGTAAGTCCTCAGAAGGTGAGGAAAAGGAAAGCAATCAACCAAACTCAGCTGCTGGGGCTAAGGGATGTGGAGCCTGGCTCTTTCCTCTTCTCTATAAGATTAAGAAATTCATTAGGACTTCTGATACTCAAACACACCCCTCGCTTTCAGGGCCCGAAGAAATGTCTGATGGACTCTATGCAAATAATGACAAAAACCTGTCTTTTATCAACATAAGCATCTTCTCTGCTCTTCTCTACTACCCATTTAGAGGATTCCCTCACAACATGGAAAAATTTCCATGGTTTCAATCTCTTACATGGCATATGCATGTAGAAAAATCCCACCACTTCTTCCAGTGGAGTCACAAGAAACAAATTAAAATTGGTCAAATTTCTATAAACATCTGTTGGTTTACCTGTTTTATTGCCCCCTTACTTTTAATTTTGAAGGTCAGCTCAGAATATTTAGAAAAAGGTCTAAAAGAAACGGTTCTTTTCAGTCAGCACTAGTTACCCACTGCCCTCTGTTCACAAAACTTCAGCTTACGAGTTATGTGCTGCGAGGGGCTCAGTACCTCACTCTAATAGACAAAAATGGGATCAGGTTATGAACAGCTTTTTCAGAAGCTTCTTACAGAACTCTGACTCCAAACATATTGGTCCAGCTGTTCAGAAAGTTTTAGTACACAAAGATCAGGAGATGTCCTACTTGGATGATTTTTTTCTTTATGATTCATGGTAGAGGTGATTAGCTAGCAAATGAATTTTTCTTGGACCCTATTTCTACCTTCCATATCAGCTGATTAGTTCCCATGGAAGAAAAGGCAAGACAAATAACCACACTAATCGCCAGAGTTCAGAAAGTTGACCTTTTACCATCTCAAAACTAATGTGTATCCAGGAAATCCTGCCAGACAGTCACTGTTTGCGAATGGTTGGGAAATGTGATCATTTGCCATGAAAAGCAGATGAAAAGCAGGAGCTGTTTAAAAGACCAAGTCTTTTCTCAAACAAAACATTTCCAAAATAAAGAAACGATGTCTCAAAGCTGACAGCTGACCTGAGCTTAGGAAGGGTGACAGTTCTGCACTGGTGCTCTCTGTACATGAG
This sequence comes from Picathartes gymnocephalus, assembly GCA_013390045.1. NCBI lineage: Eukaryota > Metazoa > Chordata > Aves > Passeriformes > Picathartidae > Picathartes > Picathartes gymnocephalus. The sequence goes on from WEKY01008205.1 coordinate 14,108, forward strand.
AATAAAAAAATGAGACCAGAATTTCAAGTAAGATTTAGCTGAACATAAGGAATTTCTGCCATTTCTGACACTGAAGTAATATTCCAATCAAACACAGTCGATTTGAAATCTTTTTAAGATTTAAGTACAAATGTGGAAAAGGAAGGCTTCCCTTAAGCTCAGAATAATGTATAAAAATATCAGATGTTTAGCAATGTAGGTGCATCTTACTGATTTCTAATGGGGTGCAAGGAACACGTGTCTGGGGATTACTGGTATGAGAAGGCGGGCACGTGTCACAGGAATACACTGTGCTGTATTCAAAGGGAATCATGCTGTCAAATGGAGGCAGCAAAAATTACATATACTATTAGCAAGTCAGATGCAGTCCCTAAATCTATTTAGGAATGCAAGAGAGTGACTGATCAGGTAGTGTTTAGCATAGACATTTACCCTAACAAATACAGTTTACAGACTGGGGAGTATTGTGGGATGTGCGTGTGTATGGAGGGGTTGGAGAAAAACGTTAGCTACCCTCAGAAAAGGTGTGGCTTTTTTAATATTAAAATGTTGTAACATAGCTACAAAGAATGGTGATACTGACTGAAAAATAGAATTAAAAAGGCAGTGTCATAAATGCTGCAAAATTTCCTAAAACAGCATCTAAAATCTGGTACCTAAAATCTGATTTTTAAAATCTAGTAAGAATGAAATATTTCAGACCAGGTTCTTACCTGAAAAACAATCTCCCTGTATTTCAACTGGACTTCTTATTAAATAAATGTGGAATTATTTAATAGAAACATATCCTGAGCTGGAGGGACCCACGAGGATCATCCAAGTCCAACTTCTGACTCCACACAGAGCAACCTAAAAGTTAAACTAGCTGAGAGTCATCCAAACCCTTTTTGACCAACAATGGGCTTGAGGCCACTTTTCTGGGGAGCTTATTCCAGTGTATGACTGTCCTCTCAGTGGAGAGCTCTAGCCTAGAGTCCAGTCTGAGCATCCCCAACACAGCTTTCAGCCAATCCCTTGTGTCCTGTCCCCAGGGGATGGGGAGCAGCCCCCAGCACCTCCCTCTGCTCCCCCCATGAAGAACTCACAGATAGCATGAGGTCACCCCTCAGCCTCCTCCTCTCCAAGCTGCACAAATCCAGTACCTCTGCCCTCCTTTACAATGTCACATCATAAATATTTTGCTGGATTGTATTTTAGTATTATTCAAAGCCTTAAAATCCTTTATGGTCTTTCAAAACAGGTCAAAGACTTCGTAATATCCAAAGTCAAACAGTAAGTGAAAATGAACCTCTGCCCAAAAAGAAACCACTAGGAGGCAAAAGAAACATCGTGAGAATGCAAATTAAGATATGACCTGCAAGGTGTTCTCTCATCTTTATGAGTATCTGTGATGTTTTATTGGTATACTGAGCTCAGGGGAGAGTAATAAAGCAGTCCTATTTAAAAATTTAGCTGGTAAAATTTAACTGTATGTTGACATTTTCATAATTCACAATAATGAAAGTAATCAGATTATGACCTGAGTGGTAAGAGCCATCATCCTGTATTTTCATTTTCAGTTCAGCTTACATCAGGCAAAGCAAGATCAGAGAGTGTTTTTCTTGGATACAACTGAACTGGGACTCAAGCTACATATCAGATTTGTGCCTCTAAAGCCACAACTCCAACACAGATGAAGCCAGAGGATCCTGGCATTGCTGTTTGTGACAGAGCTTTGTGCAGCCACCTTTGTCCTCGCACATAATGAAGCCAGGACAGAGAACCAGAGGGAGCTGCTTCCCTGTCTCACTAAGCAGCCTCTGTGCCAGGGCCAGACCAGGGCAAGAGGAGCAGGAGGCCACTTTCCAGTCCCTTCTCTCCACAGCTGCCACCAGAAGCAGGAATGGAGACCAGGCAGGGGAGCAGCTCTGCTCCTCCCAGGGAGGAAAACGAGCAAAAGCCAAGGGAGGGCAAGAGCATCAGGAACCTGAGTGCAGCCCGTGGGCCCCTGCCAACTGAACCCCCAGCAGGAGGGGAGAAATTATGTTCTACATTTCCCTTAAAATCTGCTCTCATCTTACCCATCCACTGGGTTCAACCACTATACCTGGTTTGAGTTTTTTTATTTCCAATGTCACAGTATTTTCCAATACCAAAGATATTGTTTACAAGCTATTTTCATGGCAGGCTCTGTCTGTCAGTGCTTACACTAAGTCTTGTCAAAATAAAGGGGTCAAAATAAAGGTTGCACAGGGAACTAAAAACTTGACCAAATCAACCAGCAGGAGGTATGTCATTTATCAACCCCGGAGGTAAATTTGTAGCCCTTTTCATGGCACAGCTAACCCGGACGTCTGAGGTTTGACCTCATACAGAAAAAAAGGCCAAACCAGCTGTGTGAACTGAGGAACAAGTATGTATGTCTCACTTACGTTCCAAGTGATCATCTTCTTGCTTTAGATTACTTTAAATAATAAGCATGAAGAGAAAGTACAGTTATCTTAATATCAGATTAAGGACTAAGACACAGTCTAGTCATTCCACCAATTACAAATGTCATGTCAACAAAAAAAGCTACTATTTTGATCATTGTGATATGTGATACAAAGCAATGGATCTGCTAAAGGTGGCTCTCAGAACTATGAAGGAAAAATAATGGCTTATATCCACCAATTTCAGTAACAGTTCTATAAAGATCCTGTACTTAGCACCTCCCAATTAAATACCTCTGGAACTCAGCCAGATACAACCAGCTCCAGATCACGGTTAGTATTAAAGGTTCCTGGTTTACCAAGAGCAAAAAAAAAGTATGGCAATTGAGACCAAATGTTGTACTCCATCATCACACAGCAAAGGACTGGAATGCAATGCTGACCAGCTGCCTGCAGTCCTATTGCAACCACTGGAAATTAATATGCTAAAATATAGTCAAAATATTTTTGCATTGGATTAACAATCCATTACAAAATGTATTAAAAATCAGTGTTGTCATCAACTGCTTATGCTTATTTAAACTGTTTGCTATTGATCATCATGAGAGCTCACTTTTAAAAAAAACATTCCAAACATATGAATTAAACACAAAACTCTTCCTAACCAAGTGTGAAAAACTGCCTACTTTGTGCATGCAGACTCCATTAAAACATGGAGGCACCTTTTTTCATAACTTTTTTGCAAGAAAACTTCACGTACATGATCTTTCCTTCAATTCAAATCACTATACAATTTAACAGCTCTACATATGGTTTGCAATGTGTATTTCTTCTTTAACTTTTCCCTGTAAAATCCAAGATGCCATAGAATTAAACCGAATCAGTAAGCTGTGTATCTGGATTTTGAAATAGTTGTATTTAAATGCTTTACAATAAGGTGCTTATATTAGGATTTTAAATTGAAATAAACATTTTTTAAAGTGAGAATTCAGTAAAGAATTCAGCAAAAGGAAGACTTTGCAAGGTTTATTTAGGCCTAGCAGAGATGACCTAGCAGATCCAGACTCTTGCATATGCCAACTAGAATTACACTATCAAAGGAATACTTATTCAAATGCCTCAAAGAAATAATTCAATTGTAATCTGCAAACTCTCATGAGCTAACATTAAATAAATTTTTTAAAAAAGCTGTGACTTATGTAAAATGTCACATATAAATTAAATTTTAAAAACGGACATAGCTTTGTCTCAAAGATCCTATGGTGAAACATCTTTGCAACTTCTCTTTTTGATAAAAATACTGGAAGCTGAATGACTGGAAAACATTTCCCTTCTGCCACTACCTAAAACACAAACTGCAACAGGGACCTGCACAACAGAGGAACAATTCGGGTCTGTACCAGGTGGAATTCTTGCACTGATAAGTTCTTTCCATATGGCCCCAAGAGGAATTTTAGTTCAGACTTTTCTTCTTCTCTGATGTTCCTAGTACAGTCATCAAGAAAAAAACTCCACTTCAAATAAGACAGAGGCATTGCTGATGGTTCTGCACTTCGCAGGTGCTTTATAAATACCGTCAAGATAATCTTTCCACACAGTATTTTACTTATCTGCAAAAGCCAAAACTGAACTTCACATATTTTCAACAGAGCTATTTCATTACAGTTCTGAGGAAGTTCATCTCCTCTCTGTCAGTGTACAGAGCACGAGAATAACAGAAGTCTTTTAGCTTTACTTTTCCTTAGGATGCATCCCTCTGTCACGGGTATTAAAACATGAAGGACAAATATTTTAGTTTTCACAATGTTTGTGCTAAGGGAATAACTTTTCAGTAATTTCTAATGTTTCTATTTACTGCAACAGTAAAGACTACACCCCCCAGGCAGAAAAGAACAGTAACAAAGGTACTGGGATGGAGGACCAGATTATTGACAGCAAGGTCAAGATTAGCACCAGTGATACAGCACAGCACCAACACCTCACCACTGAGTTATTACTGGGGAGTGCATGCACTTAGAACCATAATCCTACTGCAGTAATTACTATGGTATGGGATTTTTAATGCTCCACTTCCCTTTCAGCATGTAGTCATTCTGATTTTTACAAGTGCAGAATGTCCACAGATATTTCCAGCACCCAAGAAGGTCAGCATAACAGCTCCGCATGCAAATCTGGGAATAATCTGCCTCTAGGATCAACCTTTTCCATAGCAAAAAAAAAAAAAAAAAAAAAAAAAAAAAAAAAAAAAGACACGAATAAAAAACGCTTAGTAACCTGATTATGAATATGCAGGGCTTTTCAGTCTATTAAAATTAATTGGAACATTTTATCCATTAGTCATGTCATTCCATTAAAAAAAAAATCTCAACCTCATACATGCCAGAAAGAACTCCTAACTCCAATTTCCCCATTTGGTCTTTTCTCTTGCTTTGAAAAGTACTTAGTTGTGGTCAAAATCTCTGTCAGACCCACTGCAGCAATACTGAACATAGGCACAGAAAACATCACTCACAAAACGGCAGAGGCTGTATGCTTTCAAAATACATGCTGCTGTGCTGAAGCTGCTTTCATCTGAAGTCTTCATATGAATACGTGTTTTTCAGGTTTGGGGTTTTTTTTTAACAATATCATCTTAAATTGTTCTTCACATGAGGTTCAGATAATAGGAGAAAAACACTAAAACTGTAATATCCCCTTAGAATCTAACAAGGAGGTACTTCCAGTTTGCTTTATACCTTTAGAAATTACATTTTAAGTAAGAGTATGCATTTCTTTTCTAGTCTGTCTACTTCACAGCTTCCTGTTTTTTCTAGAAAAATGAATCAGACATTTGTTTCTCCAAGATAAAAAGAGACCACTGAAAATATTGTTCCAGTAAAAGCCATCCTGACAGAAAAAGGAAATGTTCATGAGACAATATCCTCAGTAGAAGGCATGCTTTTAGTAAAGCAAACCAGGCAGTACCACAAAACTACTCAAATAAATACAAATATATATGTGTATCTGCAGGAAAAGTAGCACAAAATGGAAACTGACAGTGCTCCTGTGTCTTAACTGCATGCCAATTTGTTTTATCTGCAAACGTACGCTTTTCTTACATCCTTTACTGTCCTACTCTTTGTTACAAGAAAGATCTGTCGTAATTGCTAAAAAAGACCATGTGGAAACCTCAAAATTTGATGAATGTTTTGAGCAGTATTTGACTATAAGTAGAGAGCACGAATACCCAGATCATACCAATGCCTACGTTTTGACAATTATTTGACAAGAGAATCAACACAAGAGTTGCTTCCTGGAATGTACCTGAAACCACTTCTGTGGCCACAGACTGCTCACTTATTTCCATGCTGCAATACAAAACAGGGCCCTGCCACGGCAGCACGACACCTCATACACGTTTGGCAATGGAACATCATGGCGAATTTGCCAAATAATTCACAAGATATATAACTACACAGAGTTTATGGAATCAAAGTTAGATCTTCCCTCTGTCCTCAAAGAAAGACTACCACAGAAAGAAAACAAACAAAATAATGTGAATCATCCAGTCACTGCAGATGACTGCTTAAAATAATATTTCTTCATATATTTGAGTACTAGCATGGTTATTCACCAAGAGCTATTTTTTTCATTTACAACTTTGTAATATCCAAATGTAAGATCCAATATGGACTAAAATTGCTAAGGTTTTTATAAAGTTACAAATCTCAAACCAGGATCACTCCTAGCTTTGAAAAAGTACATACCTTTACTGACTAGTCTCACTGCTGAATTTTTAACAAAACCTTAATTTCTTTTAGATATCAATGATTTACTGCTGCACTTTCAGTAAGTTGTAAATAGTCACACAAGAAATCTCATTTACTCTAGTTATTAAGTTTTACATTGTCTGCTCTCTTGCAGAAGCTTAATTTAATTGATTTTCCATTGCCATAAAGTCTTCCAGTAACAGACAAAAATCAAAATGACAACTATAGAACATGAAAAGAGAAGTAGAGCCCTCCACCACCTTTAATAAAAATTAAGCTTTACCTAATATTATAACCTACTCTTGGTAATGTCAGGGCTGAGAGACAGTGATGGCAGCATCTGTGAAAATACCATCCCATGACTGGAAAAGTCTTCCTCAATGGAATGGCTGCCACAGCATTACACGAGCTACATCCTCCCAGGGTGAAGGGATGGGAAGAGTCACTCTCATCACTGCACCCCTCCTGCTGGCAGGGCTGCCATGTCACTTACAGCTGTAGGTTGCAGAGACACACATTTATTCAAAATTAAAACCTGGTCCACAGTTTTCACATTAACTTCACTCACCTCAGTTTTGACATGTGCCACTACAATTCAGCCTGCTTTATACCTTTAGCAATTACATTTTAATTAACAGTAGGCGTTTCTTTTCATCATCTTTTCTTCATCATTCATTTTGCTCCATTTGCAAAAACAAATTTCCCAATCTCTCAAGCAAAAGCACTTATATTTCTGTTTAAAAATATACAGTACAATGAGTAAAACTCATTAAAAAAAATGAAATGGGAAATGCAGTATCAAAACCAAATGTTAAATAAAAAAACCTTTTGTGAAGAATTCCCACACTAAATTCTGCTTGTCAGCTCCAACTGGCTGGCCTGTCCTACATTCCCCACAGAGCTGCACGATGATTCCCACACAGCACAGGCTGCACTGATTTGCTGGTGCAAAGCCTGCTTTGTCTGAGTCCAGAGACACCTAATGCAGGTGAGGGCATGGGCACCAGGCTGCAGAGATGGGCATCCACATGACCGAACTGCTCCGAGGAAAACCATGTGGAGCACATGTCAAAATCAGAAAAGCTGCTTTTGTCCAAACAGTCTGACTAAACAGACAATCCAAAGCCTTTCTAAAATGGCAATCACTTCTATTCCTGAAGCATTTGAAAATACAGGATTTTAAGAAAATTCTGAAAACAACTTTGGCATTTCTATTTTAAGGTTACAAAAGGCTGCTTAGGCAAACAACACCCAACAACACTCAGTTCAGTTTTGTTCTCTTTTTCTTTCATTCTTTTCAAAAAATGGCGACTTCAAACCCACATCAGCCAGGTGATTGTATCAGGTGAGGAGACCTTTGGAAATATGGCCTGAAAATCTAACAAACTCCAGGTGGTGCCTTCCTTGTATATTCCTCTGTGTTCTATCTCCGAAAGTGTTTGCGGAGTTGCTGTAGTTTGTACCAACTATAGCTAGCTTTTGTAAACAAGCTGGCAGCAGAAGTGTATTTAAAGAGCACTCTGTATTCTTTTCAGGGATTTCGAACTCCTGTTGCTGGCAGCAATCCATCAGGAATCACCAACAACTGCCTATGATATTCTGGTCATTAAAGTCTGAGCTGATCCATGGCAACACAAAAGGGTGTAAGCTTGCATTGTAAGAAACAACTTCCATGAAGCAATATTTAAGGTTTATTACTGTACGCTGCCTGTTTCAATGCACAGAAGTTTTTTCATGGACAAGAACTGATGCTGAAATGAAGCCCAGAAAAGAAGGCACAGAGAAGTTACGTGATTTCCAAAGAGACGCACTCAGCAGCACAACAGGAACTGCACTGCTGTTTCCTTCCTAGGTCAGCTTCCCAATGATTCGTACTTCCTTCTCTTCAGATGCTGCTGTACTCAGGGGCTTCACAGTGCCAGTGAACACTAAGAAAATACATCAATCAAGAATTTCGAGAACTTCTTTAAAAGCCCGTGCAAAATTTAAGGCTCACAGTTCAAACACTATTTTTCGTTTTGGAAAAAAAACACTTCAATACAACTTCAAGAATTGCTTGACCGAGGACTATTATTGCATTTTGTAATGCTTACACCTTTGCTCACCAATCTGTCATTGAGAAACAGGAACATAGAACATTTAATAAAAACAACAACAGCAGACAGACTAGGTAAATTGATCACAGGTATAAAAATAAAGATAACTTTTGGTACAAGAAGAAACTCAAATGTATCATGGAAGCATCCTGCTGTTCTCAACCATGGAAAACTGTCAGAATAATGCATCCAGAAATTATCAGGGTCAGATCAATACCCAGTAAACAAAAAGGAGCATTTCGATCATGCAAACAGTGAGGGGTCAGCAGACATATGATCAGAGAAACAAGTCACTGCAGGAAAAGCTGCGTCTGAACTTGCAGCTGTGCACTGCAGTGCTTGTGCTGTGACTGCCGATCCACACACCGTGACCCATAAGGACACGCGAGAGGCTAACTCCTCCTTCACATCTCCCTTTGTACGGCATCATTTTCTGGTGACACTCTAAGTAATTATTTCAGTTTTAACACAATACATTCTGCTCAATTCTCTTAGCAAGTCTGTATCTGTCTCTGCAGGGCAGCTTCCATCACATCTGCCTTTAAAATAGTCATAGGTAGGGAAAACTGCAGCACAGTGCAGTGTTCCCAAGTTTTCCATTCTTGAATAGTTCTCTAGGTCTGGACTTGGAGGTAATCAAAGAAAAGTAAAAGATTTACAAACAAACAAACAAACAAACAAACAAAAAACCCCAAAATACCTCCACTCTACATCATGCCGACCTCTCTCTCCCTAAATGAAGAGGGAAAATGCCATAAGTCCGTATGTTGAAATTCAGTCCACTTGACATTTCCTCTGGATTTAATTGCTTTGATACAATTTGTATCTGCCAATCAAGCAAAGCCCCTTAGCACCGAACACTCTGTTACAAAGAAGCTCTTGTCCTGTAATAGGCCTCAACATCAAAAAGAATTTACAACTTCAGCCAAAGCATCCGAAAGGAAACAAGCCAAAGCCCAACCACCGACTCTTCCAATATTATTTGAAGGAGTGAACAGCAAAAAGCTGGAAAGGAAGACTTTACAGATTTTACATTGTCAAGCCTGTTCAAAGTTGAACACATCCATAACCTTCAGAAGCAGACAGCTCTCCACACTGTCATTTACTAATTATGGAGTAAAGATGGTCAGGCAGATCAACTTTAAATGCTGGCTACAGCAGCTCACAAAAATGATAAAAACAAACTTACTATTCATTTTCTTTCTTTGTGCAACCCAAACCATTAGTAAAAAGAAAACCTTTTCAGATGGTTTCAGAAAAAAGTCTCGTTTTCATGGTAGCATTCTTAATTAACACCTGTATCAATTCTATACATATCTTTCTAAAAATATGCTAATTGATACTATTTCCTAATCATTAATGCATAAAGCAATTGTATTTTCAGCTCATCTAATGAGATGAATGTATGACAGTTATCATCCATTAATGCACAAATACTTCAGGACTTTGGGTTTAACACTATGACTAAAGGACAAACCTAAGACAAATTTCATTAAACCAATAATTCCATGTGCACACTATTAATTTATTATCTTAAAAGTGTACATTAGTCCAATATATCAAATTCCACACCAATACAGTAGTTTGTACAGCACAGTTATCACTGATTCCTTAAATAATTTAGAAATGCATACACCAAAATTCAAATTCTGCTTCTAGACAGCCCTTTACAAAAAGTTTCTTAAATATTTCCCCAAAGGAAATCATTCTTGTAAATACTTCTAGGGTCAGTGCAGTCTTGCTTAAAGCTTTCTTCACTGATGCTTTACAGTCCAATCTAAAACGTAGCTTGTATCCTAACCCAGAAAACTCAGTAGGAGAGGGAACTGGATCACATCCTACAAATCGAATGTGTCCTTGAAGCAATTTTATACCACATCTGCTTCTGTCCTCAGATTTTATTAAGCTCCACATTAATCACCAAATTCTTCTAAGCACCACTGATGACATGAGTTTTAGATTCTGAAAAAACCAGACTGTTCATCATGGAAAGACACCACCTTGGACCAGAAAATTAATAAGTACCAGCCCTCATCAGAAACTCTGTAACTGTTTCTTCTGCCAAATTCAGAGAAGAAAGAGTAGCTCATGGTAGTTTTTTAAGTGGAACTCCAATATCATCATCATTAAATCAGCACTTGAGGAGCAATCAGACAGACCCCTAACGTTGTCAATTACAGCCTGAAAATTTAGTTTTGATATGTGCATTCCAATCTCAGAACTTCCTAAGTATCTCTAAAATGAGTTATAAATGTGAGCTATAGTTGAATTTCTGACAATTAAACTTTGGTGGTGTATCACAGCTCTCCTGCCTTTAATGCACTCAACAATTCCAGATAAAAGCCATGGGCAGTAATACATCTTGGTACTGTCTAGCACGTCAGAATTTATTTTTAATAAAGGGATGCTGGCAAGGGGAACAGTTCAGGCTCTAAGTCCCACAGGAATAACCACTGGAAACAGGGAACAAAACAATTCCCTTAAGGTGTGGACTAAATGCTCCAAAAGCCACATGAATCTGTGAAAAGTCTCTCTCCACTGCCCGACACCGAAGCCAGCAGGGATGCACGGCCTCTTGCCTCGCTCCCCTCTTCTACAAGGACCAAGGAAAGCCAAAGCGCAATGAGCCCCCCTTGCAGGACATCCACCACGCCCACTGTGACTGTGCTCCTACCTGTGGGACAACGGTGCACACAGGCAGTACAAAAGCCTTAGTGCTTTCCACATTTTTACCAGAACTTAACTGAGTTACCTCCTCAAGCATTGTCCATCTCCTCCCCCACTTCCAGCTGTGTACCTACATTCCCAAGATGGAAAAGTTTCTCTATGATGAATGTTGTACAGCACCAAGCACATCACCAATGCACAATAACAACAGTCTCTACAGAATTAACACAACTGCTTTTCAAGGAAAGACCATATGAAAAAATCACTTCAGCAGTTCAGCTGTCTTAGTGCTACTTGTTTTGCCATCAAGAAAAAAATTCTTCATTGAATCTGTATTGCTTTTTATAATATTTATATTACTCTTCTGTTGTCCTGCTGAACATGGTCAGTTATATATAATTGATCATGTGCTAAATCAAGCTCTATTCCAACAGAAACCAGTAAGAAAAAATCTGAACATTTTGAGTAAATGAAATATTTTAAGTAACTAGCCTTACCCTCGAGCAGAACTTACTGGCAAATACAACCTGGTATGGCAAATGTTTACTGTAACATTTTAAAAATAACAGTGATAAAGAAAACAGTAGCAAAAGTTTCACAAATCTGTTATGAAAGTCTGACCAAGAAGCTCTCTACACACACTGAGAAAATATCAAACCCTCAGTCTTCACTTGAAATGTGAGGCTGTACCACCTAAACCCAAACTGGTATAAAGTAATACTGGAAACATTCTTTTTAGAGAATATGTATACACAGCCCAGCGTGTGGCTCAATATGCGACTGACATTCCCCACTCACAGGCATAAGAGCAGGCAGTTGGCCTGTCTCTACCGAAATGTTCTTTATCAGAAATAAATCACACATTTTTTTCCACACATGCTCACACAGAAAAATGCTTTAGATAACATTGCTGCAAGTGTGTGTTCATTAGCCTGTTTTCCAGCCTCCACTTGTGCGGTTTGGTATTTAATTACAGGGTGGAGTGGTCCCCAGGCTACTTATGTTTCTTCCAGTCACAGCCAGAAAATTTCTGCAAGAACTGACATGCAGGAGTGCAACTGCTTCACGTTGTAGCTGGTCCCCTGTCAACAAGGTTAGCTCACTGTTCATTGAAACTCACAACAGTACTTCCGTTAAATAAGTATTGAAAATATGTTTTAATACAACAAATTGCATTCTAACCTTCAACAGATAATAAAGGCTTTAATAGGACCTAACTTGACTATTTACTCTTTATTGGTTTCTCAATTTTTTTTTTTTTTTGCTAATGCCAAGAAAAAAAATCTTTATGCTGGAAAGCACTGGCTTTTTTTTTTTTTTCTTGAATATAGGGAAATGTAACCTTGTATGCCTAGTTTGATCAAATGATTTTTAGCACATCACCTGACTCAAATCCTCTATTATTTTATTGCACACAGCTTTAAACGCTGCTTTCCATAATCAATCTTAAATTATATTTTCACCTGAAAAATATGATATCATTTGTAAAATACTATAATTCATATGTGAGCATTTTATAGCTAGATATTACCCCCCAAAGCATTGGGGTATAACAAAATACATTACAGGTATAAAGAAATGCATTATTCCAATTAATTTTTATATATGCGAGAGAAATTCTATTGGACAGATAAAACTGGGGAAACAAAACAAATATTAACTTAGGTAAGAAATTACATGCACAATAAATATAATATTTTATATTAAAAAGCATGCTGTTAATCAGAGTACTACTATTGCCAGGGTTTAGAAAAAAAAATTTAAAACCATTTAGAATTTTTACCTATGCTTTTTATTTACTAAAGGTCTTGTATTTTTGGCCTAAGCAAAAATACAAGGAAATTTTCTACTTGGAAAACTGCCTCTAGGTCAGAAATGCATGACAGGAAAGTGAAACTACATGAGCTCATTTTCATATTAGTCAAAAAACACAGAGCAGACAAAGATTATATTATGCAATTTTTAGCCAGAAGTATCTGAAAACATCCCCTGGCCAAACCCTAGCAAGAATTTATATTGAACAATTATTTATGAAAGGTCTGTTACAGTGCTCCTGTCAGTCAGCTACTTCTCTGTACCTTGTTCTATTGAGAAAAATACATGCAAAGTGTAGAGACACAAGATCTTGTTTAGGTGATAAACCAGATTAATAACACACTTCTCAGTTTGGATCCTGGGACATATGCACACAGCATCATAAATGATATACAGTGACATACAGAAAGGTATTTACATGCTTTGCTGGTAGCTCAGAGTGTGACAAAAGGCAAAAAATCTAAACTCTGCAGAATCATTCAGAGACTGGGCTCTTGAGTAATCCCTTAGAGATTCCAAACCCACGAGGCAAAGAAATCATTATACAATCAAGAAAATTATTACTTTTTTCACTTTTCTAAACACTTTTGTCTCTTTTTCCCCTCACACATTGTCTATATGACATTTATGATGGCCCACACATAGCTTAATGTGAACTCAAGATTTTACTCTTCTAACCAGGAAGGCTGTCGTGAGCAAGTAAATGACATCCTGAAGCCCTGGCAGTTTAACTCCCTCAATGTCCTCAGGTAGATGCTTCATCAGTAAATGTTTTAGTTCATTAGCAAACATTTTATCTTATTTACCAAGTTAATGCAGTGCGACTTAGTTTGCAATGAATCTGTAGCTGACTTACAGAATCTACCAAAATAAGGCACTGTTGCCTTACCATTTATTACAGCTATTACGTATTTTCAGGCCTATTAAACGGCTTTGAATCAAATGTCAAATGTCATAAATAAAACGGTCTGGCTAAAATGACTAGCCAGAAGAGATACCGGCAGTTGTGTCACCACACTTCTCAAGACCTGTCCCTAGAACAAGGCGGCCTCCGGCCGTGTCCCCGCAGACGGGGATCCTTTAAACAGACCGCGGCCGGAGCCAGCCTGGGCAGCTCCCACCCATCCACAGCCCCTTCTACCTCCGACACGTCACGGACATGCAGAGCTCTGCTCCCACGTTCCAGAAACTTCCTGGAATAACTAGTGTTGAACTGATTTAAAAAAAAAAAAAAGTTTCAGAATCTCGGACGTGTGGCCAAAAATCAAAGAAATGCGTTATCAACAGGTACGGCAGGACTTCTGCCCGGCTCCGGGAGCGCCCCAGGCTCTCTCTCGCCTCTCTCTTCCCACCGGGAAGGGATTTCCCTCCGGAATGTCGCACACGCTTCGGACCCGGAGGCCACCCCGCCGCCTCAGGGCGCAGCTCCCGCCCGGCGAGCGCCCCGCGAACCCCTGCCGGGCCCCCCGCCGCACTCACTTGAGGAAGTAGCGCTGCCCAGTCTGCGTGAGCGCCATCTCCCAGCCCGGCGGCAGCGGCCGCTCGTCCGTGACATCGCAGGAGCGCTGCCGGAGGTGCCCGTGCTGCGGCGCCGCGCCCGCGCCGGGCAGCGAGGCGGGCGACGAGTGCGACCGGACGTGCACGGACGCGAGGCGCGGCGGGGGCCCGCCCGAATCCGTGCTCGACTGCCGCGAGTGCGAGCCCGAGTCGGGTTCCCTGAAGAAGGACTCGGGCAGGATCTTCTTCCGCCAGGAGCTCGGCCTGGGGTTCATCACCGCATTGAAGAGCGCCTCCAACTCCGTGTCCAGGTCCTGCGTGACGTGGATTACCTGCTGCCCCGGCGGCGGGGCCGCGGCCGCGGGGTTCATTGTCCGCCCCTCTGGCCCGACGGCGGGCGCAGCCGTCCCGGGGCAGGCGGTGGCCGGGGCCGGTCTCGCTGCCGGGAAGCCGCCGAGGACGTGCTCTCCCGAGTGATCGGGCTCGCCGGGAGCAGAGCAGACGAGGCGGCCGGG
>WEKY01008205.1:34328-68482 GCA_013390045.1 Picathartes gymnocephalus
GGCTGCGCGGGGCCTGGGCCGCGGGGCCAGGCCGGGCCGCGGGGCCGTGAGCTGCTGTTCCTGGGCAGCGGGGCCGGGACCTGCTCGGGCTGCTACCCGAGAGCGACCAGGGGCTGCACTGGGGACCGACGGAGTGACGGGTCTCCCCGAGTGCGTGTTGCTGCAACGAAACCATTCTTCTGTCTTACAGACCTGTGGTGAAGTAACAGATTAATTCTGTGTTTCCTTTCCTTCCTGATTATTCTGTTATTCCACCTTCAAGGAGCAGTTCAAGCCCACTTCCATGTACAGCCCCGGTAACGTGGAGATCTCGCTGTGCTGTGTCACCCAGACGCTGATGCTGCTGCCCTGGTGTGCTGAAACCACAGCAAAATGCGTGTTCCTTGTTAAATAAAATCAACAACAACCATCCTGATACGCGGAAAAACTCTACAACTCGTCAGTTGTAAAGTAGGTATGTTTATTGTAGCGCTGGGTGCATGGGGGATCA
Source organism: Picathartes gymnocephalus (assembly GCA_013390045.1). Lineage (NCBI taxonomy): Eukaryota > Metazoa > Chordata > Aves > Passeriformes > Picathartidae > Picathartes > Picathartes gymnocephalus. Next base: position 34,819 of record WEKY01008205.1, read on the forward strand.
TTCCTCCAAAGACATGCGAGACTTTGTCTCTGTATATATCTTCTAAACAGTTACATGCATATTAAGTTACTCAATACGCATATAAATATTCATAACCCATCCCCGCTTCGTATTATAATGAGCTCAAAAGTCGTTTCTTTATGTCCACACTTGCGCAGTGCCTCCCTGGTGGTCGTGGGCCGGGGTCTCTGGGATGTAGTAAGGAGTCTTCATCACGCTGGCTTTCTTTGAACTCTCCTTCTGGCCAGGCGTCCCAGGTTAGCTTGTCCTGGCCAAAACTACAAGCCTGGTTCTTGCTGGCTCGGACTAGTTCTGGGGTCCGAAAGCAGGATCTTTGGTAACGGTTTCTTCTCTTTATCAATGGTCCTGCATCCTCCCTTACATCTTTCTTTTCTCCTTGTCAAGCACAGTAAATGTTAAACATAAATGTTAAACGAGCAATATCTAGCAAGCAGCTGCAAAATTTAGCCGTACCTGTGATCAGCAATTAACTCTTAAAGTTCCAAGCCCCCTGTATCAATCCAACCAAAAACCCCCAGCATTCTGAATTATTAAAATTATGCATAACAACTTCTCATAACTGTTTTTCCTTTAAGAGATAGTTCATTTTGTTAAACACAAACGCTGGACAACTTTTGATGGGGTTTTTAGAACAGAATGTCTGGAAAATGTGAGTTGAAAAAACTGCTACTGCATTTTGTTACCACCTGGAAGCACTAGCTTTTGCTCAGACAATGCTGTACTTTTCTGCAAGACTGTAAGTCACGCACACAGACCATCCCAGTGACTGAAGTAAGCTTCTTTATATGGAGTAAATTACTCTATTAAAATATTATCAAGTTTTAGCTTCAGACTTTAAATGCAAATTTCCAGAATCATACGTGCAGATGCAGTGCTTCAATAAGACTCCCAGGTGAAATGCTGTGCGTTCCAGCATTTTTTTTTCCAATTTACAAACTTATAAATTGCCATAGATATATTTACATGGAAATATTTGCAATGTTACGGCTGGGAAATAGGGTCAAGTTCCTATGAAGCCGGTGGGAGTCCTTACGCTCAGGTTAATTGTCTCCTCCTCTCTCGGCTGAGAGTTTGGCTTTGCTGTTTAGAACAAGACAACTCTACATACATATCCATACGTCCGTGGAAGTACAGACCCGCATTGCCTCCTGTCCTGGCAGGACCTGTGCCCCAGATGTGCCCCAGATGTGCCCCAGCCGTGTGCGAGGCACTCCCCGGGGCTCCGCGCGCCCCCTGACGGCGGAGCCGGAGCCAGTGCAGCGCCAGGCCCCCGGCGGAGCCGGGCCCGCCCCGCCGCAGCTGAGTGACAGCCCTTGTGGCCAATGGGCTGTTCCGGGCCGCTGCCCGCAGCCGCGCGGCGGCGGGCGGGACTTCCGGCGCGGGCGCCGTTCGCACGGAAAGCACCATGGCGTCTGCCTAGACCGCCCGGGGACCGCGGGGCCGAGGGCAACAGGTGAGCGCAGGGCGGGTTCCCCGGGCCGCAGGTGAGCACTGGGGCGCGGCCACTAGGCTCCCTGGACGCTCCGGCCGTGCGGCGGCTGAGCACTTACGGGCCTGGCGCTCCATTGCGCAGTGCTTATTCACCTCCACCCCTGGAATGGCGCGGCGGGGCCCGGTTCTGTGGGCGGCATAGGCCCAGCCAGGACTGAGCCCAGCTGGAGTGGCCGCGGCACTGCCCGGGACCGCGGAGGGAGATTAGCAAAGTGGAGCGGAGACGTCTGGAGCGCTCCCCGAGCGTCGCTCTTTGCATGGTGAAAGCTCGACCCCCGGTCGCGCGTTTCATCTCTGCCGGGTGTGTGGTTCTTGAGGCTGGCTGTGCTCCGAGGTCCTGCTTGGGCTTGCAGGACAACGAGTGGCGTGAAGTCTGACTGGCTGAAAGCCGAGTTCTTAGTAAAAACGTTAAAATTATTGAGAGGAATTGTTCCTGCATCCTAATGCTGATCTTACTTCACGTGCATCAGCGTCCAGTTTTGTAATAGGTCTGAGATCGAGATTTGTGTCAGTAACGATATGATGGCTTCAAAATGTAAGAATTCAGATATGGGGGAATTAGAGGATGTGAATAAGAATTATTGTTATTGTCTAGTTTTTGTTCATCCTCTGCGTATGAAATTTTGGAAAGTGCAGCCCAGTCTACCAAAATATTTCGAATTTGTCACAAAGTTTCTGTATGTTCATATGGATTTTTTTGTGATTGCTGTAAGATTTACAATCTTATTTGGCTTTAAAATAATAGAATTTATGTTTGTTTCATGCAGATGTACAAGTTTGGGTTTTTTTCAAAAGTGGGAGGGAAAAGCTGTTTTATTGAGAGAGTTGAAACATGAACATAACTGTGTGACCATGGAGTTGCTTTGTCTTGTATTCTGCTCTGTAACGCATTTTGAGTCGATTGAGATACAAATATCTGTAAATTTCATGTTTATGTGTAGTTTGTGAAGCCTGATTTGTGAATATTTGTCAAAAGCTGTGAAAGTTCTCGTCTGCGTCTCGAGCTGTATAACGTCTTTGTGACCTCTATCTTAAATGTGTTTAGTATGTTTACTTCAGGCGTGTCTTGCTGTTCATAACTGTACTGCTCTAGCACACTCCACATTTTCTCCTCATTTTGTCCTGTTCAGTCGCATGACAGAGGGATGCAGCACCTCAGGCTCAGTTCGGTTTGTGAGTTCTAGCATGGAGAGTGGGAAGAAATGCTCAAAGTTATTTAGGGACAGCTTTGTCTATGCACACTGGCAAATCAGGTGTAAAGTGCAGAAGGTTACTGCAGTCAGGTTTAACTTGTTTTGTGTGGTTTACAGTATAGTCCTTTTCCACACACCTGCATTTCTGTTTGCTCTGAGCTGCCTCCCTCAGCTGAGAGGGGCATGCTTTCCAAAGAGCCATGGAATTCTAGGAATTGGAAGGCTTTTTGGCTTGCATTTGAGACAGCAGATCCTGAGCCCAGAAGAATTTGTGTGTATGTATTTTGACAGAGAGGACTGCACTGTATATGCATTTTGTTGGCAAAGACCACTTTAATTCTGGTATTTTCTAACCTTGCTTAATGCTCTTTTAGTGCTTTTCTCTGTGCTGAATTTACTGTGTTGGTTAAAGTGCTGTGATAGCTTCAAGTATATTGTTGATTCTGTCATAGTACAAATGGCTGTATTTTTGAAACAGTGGTTCTTTTATCCTTCCGGTTTCTCTGATGTCCTCTTTTTTAGGGCAGGCTGATGAGAGAAGGTGATAAATCTAGTAAATTTAGTAATAAAAGTTCATTAATTTTGTAACTCACTACCATTTCGTTCCCGTGAGAGTAACTTCATTTCTCTGAACCAATTGAAAGTTTCATAGAGCATTATATGTCTGATTCTGACCAAGTTAGAATCATGAGAACTGTTTTTAAAAGTATCAGCTGTTTCCTCCTAAATGTAATAATGAACTCTAATTATGTTCATGTTAGCTTGAATCAAGTCTATCTCTCTGGTATTTGGTTTAATTAATGTTGAGAACCTCACTTCATGGGACAATGCTTTTTTCTTGAAAAACCCATGAAGGATAGGTTAGAAGGACAGAAATTCTTAGGTGTTTCTTGATTCTGAAAAACAAAGCAGTAGTGTTGGCTGTGATTTCTCAATTAAATCAACAGACAGTTTTCAAAAGAAATATCTACAGTCAAATGAAAACAAATTCACATGGAACCGTTTATATAAGAAGCTGCAATTTGGAGGTTTTTGACAGAAAATTGTTTTAACAAATGTTTTGGATAAATTGAGTTGTTTGTGAAGAACTTTTAATTACTCCAGTAAAAGAAATTAGAGGAGATCCAAATGTTCAGATAATTATATTATTAAGAACACACTGTTTACTGTTAAAACTCGTCTGTTAATTATTTTAATTCTTACAGCTATGTTGGACCCAGAAATGGACCCATTTCTGTTGTTTTGTGTTGTGACTATTTTATGTAGTTTCCAGTAATTTCTTACTTTGAGACTGGAAGAATCTCTAGAGAGACTTAGTGATGCATCTGTGGACCATAAAATTCTCTTACATTTGGAAGTGAAAGTGGTTAGATCTCTTGCTGAGTGTAGCACTTTGTTGGTGCTTGTTTTGTACTCATGAGTATGAGGTGTACTGGATCATGTCTATTTAAATTCTGAATGTTGGGTTTTCTAACTTGATCATGTTCAGGTGTGAGCTTTTATAAAAGGAATAAGATACCTTGTGCTTTCTGTGCTCTTAAGAGGTTGCTTGCCCACAGTCATGTTATAGCTAAGCCTGAGAGAAATCTGAAGTTCCTCCAAGTCGCTGTTGCATTGCTTTTGCAAGTGTATTTTCGGAATACGTACTTGTAGTACCTGGACTTATTCCAGGTACATCAGGAATTTTACTGTTTTGGATTTATGGTAGAAGAAGGGAAGTTTGAAATGAAGTGTGTAGGGATGATTAATACACTGTGAATGTTCATCCCTTTGTACCTCTTGCATTGCTTTGTGGTGCCTAAAGCCTTTTGAAATCTCGCTCTTAAAATTTTTGTAGTTTATGCATACATAAACTATGGAGGGGCATGCTTCTAGCAAAAGGAACTTCTAATATAATCATATAACTTTAAGATTACTTGTTTCTCAAAGGTATACGTTAAATAATACTTTGTATACTTCTTTAGCAGAAAGGTTTTAATTGACCAAGAGTCGCATAAAATGACACAGTAACGTATTGGCAATGTGCCTTGACTCTGATTCTTTTCTTGCAGGTATTGATTAAAATATGCTGTTGTCAATAGGAATGCTAATGTTGTCTGCCACTCAGATATACACTATTGTGACTGTGCAGTTATTTGCCTTCCTGAATCTTTTACCTGTGGAGGCAGATATTTTAGCAGTAAGTATAATAATACTTTTCTACATGGATGAAATCTCTACAAAATTGAATCATCTCTTCAACTATACTATTAATGAATCAGTTAATACAGTAAATGTATTTAAACCTATAGCATGTTTCTTTCCTTAACAGGTTACTTCAATTAACAATAAATTGTACGTTTTCAAGTGAGTTTACAGATGGTATGTGCTCAGATACCATGACGGTAAAAGCACCTAATTCCCATAGTCATTTACAGAGTTCCACTCTGACCAAATATCCTGTAGCATGTTATAAGCCTGTTAAAAGAATTCCATGCTTTGGTTTAAACAGGAATTTAAGTTTTGGTGATGGGTGCCATTTTGTAGAGTTACTGGATATAAAGAAATTAAGTAATCTTCTATTGGTTGGTATAATTTATTTGTGTGGTCTGGAAGCCTTGTCAGTAAGGGGTTTTGTATATATTACGCCTAGATAGAACTTTTAAATAGGTGAAAATATCTGCTATCATTAGGGAAAATAATTTTGGGTTGTCTAGAATTTGAAATGATCAGGTTAATAAACAGTATAATGAACACAGATCAGTGGTAAAAGCTGTTGCTATGCTGTTTATTACCAATTTGATATATTGTGGCATTTTAAGGAGGAAGTTATAAATGTCTTTGTAGGATTGAGCTTTAGCTACTGAAATAATTAAACTTAATTACTGTTGGCTCCTACTTGTTCCAGCAATATGGAGAAGAGTTGTTAATGTCATATCACTTTTGGAGAACACTGACAAACACTCTGAGACAAATTTTAAAATAAAAATACTTAAAAATGTGTGGTAAAGTGGTGTTGATGAATACTAAAGTATGGTATTTGGATTTTCAGGTTGTTACTATTCTATAAATAATTTTTGTAGAAAAAAATGTAAAGAAACAATGCAGATAGGTAATTGCTTTATTATGGCACTGGCATCACCATTTTATTGTGAAATTTTAAACTGTCTTTCTACTGTAAACATGATTTTCCTTTCCCCCTTTTTCTCTGTCACTAAGCCTGTGCTTCCTCTTTTCATAAAAACCTAACTTTCATTCTTGCTTCTTCCTCTCTTAAGAAGTTACTTAAAACAAACAACCCACCCAAACCCCAAAAAAGAAAAATAGGGCATTTTGGAACTTTAGTTTGATTTTTTTCTATTGAAGCATTGTGTGTGGGATTCTAAAATAATTCCATCTAAAAATGAAGTGTCTTTTATTCTTGAATATTTGGAAATTGCAGATTTACTCTGAGAATATCTTGAGGTAAGAAATTAAGAGATAAACTAGATACTAACCTGCTATACAGAGGAGCCAGCGGCATGCTTAAGAGATGCTCAGAAGAGGGAATGTTTGCACTGTGTCACATGGAATTGCTGGTGTACAGATCACTTACAGTCTTGAGAGATTTCACAGTTTAATGATTACCCATTTGTTAGTAAAACTCTGGCCAAAGTTTTGGGTTCGCCAAGGAAAGAAGTTCTTCTTTTCCCTTTTAATTTAGAAGAGGTTTTATGCTTCTGCATTCTCATATAGTTGCAGCCTCAAAGGATCATGTCTGTGTAAAGTGCTGTTATGTGCATGTGAGACAGGTTTGGTTATTTTGTAAAAAAGGGGTGAAAAGAAATAGATTTGTGCTGAACTCCTGGCTTAAGCTGGGGCTTGCCAAGTGATTCAAGGGAGAACTGACAGTAGCACGAGCTCAGGACATTTTGAAGAAGGTGCTGCACTGGTGCTCTCTGTGGTGGAAGGTCAGGAGGAGAGCACACTGGTTACGCAGAACAAAGAAACTTCCTTGAAATTTGGCTCCATTCCTGCCTCTTTCCCCCAAAGTCTGTGGGGAAAAAAGCTCTTTCAAAATGTTGCTCCTTTGGAAGATTTCAGATAAATCATCACAGTGTGTTTTTCTGAACTATAGTTTGAGCTCCCCTGTCTAAGCCTGACTTGTAGGAAACATCCCTCTGAAGCAAAGATGATCCTTACTTCTACACAGAGAACTGGCTGTTCTCTGTGACAGTTGGATGATATGATGAATAGACAAACATTTCCGACTCACTAAACTGTTTTTTAAAACAACCGATGCGTGTTCAAACCTTGCAGGAAGCACTTTTTAAAAAATAAAAATAATGGATGCATGTTCTAGTCTTGCAGGAAGCCCTTTTTAAAAAATGAAAATAATATACCATATATACACTTAGCACTTTTGTCTGTATTAATTCTGTGTTGGTCAAGCATGTTATACAGCCAGAGAAGATGAATAAAGAAAGGGGAAACAAAGCTTCCACAGATTTAGGGTCTTTTACAGTAAAGTATTCTTCTGTTTTAGAATGAAAACTCATAGTTTATTATAAAATAAAACTGTTGAGATAATTTTCAGCTACTAATCTGAATGTATAGCAGGGAATTGGGAGGGGATGGTATATGGACACTACTCTTTGTCTACAGTAAAGCACTTCTTAAAAGCTATTCTTCCCTGTACACAAATGAATTCAGGCAAAACACCGACCACCACCATCCAATAAAAATTCCACATCCAAATGTCCCAACTCTTCAGATTTTTGCTTGCTCAGTTTGTCTGTAGTTTCTGTTCTGCACATGTGATAATATTTGAATTTTAAACAGTAGAAATAAAGATTTACCATATAAAGAGTTCAACAAAATACCTATTACTTTCTTGTTTCGACAGCTAGATAAGAAAAAAATGATGTTAACATGTGATTAGAATAAGCACTTTTGTGATTTCATTGACGTGGTCAAGGATGTCCTATGTCTGATAAAGATTTTAATCTAAAAAATACACAGTGGTATTTGGTTTTGTTTATACTTGTGAACTATTTCTCTCTTGTTGCAATCCTAATTTTTAAAAAAATGTATTCCTCTTAGTATAACCTTGAAAATGGAACCCAGACTTTTGATGATCTACCTGCTAGATTTGGCTACAGACTGCCAGCAGAAGGCTTGAAGGTAAAAAAAAAAGACATATATTGTGGTGGTTTAAGCTGGGCTAGTGTTTATTTTCTCCTCAGTGTCTGGTACGGAGCTGTGTTTTGGATTTGTGAGGAACACAGGTGATAATACAGAGGTGATTTTGTTATTGCTGGGCAGTGCTTGTACAGAGCCAAGGCCTTTTCTGTTCCTCCCACTGCCACGCTGGCGAGGAAGTTGGGGGTGCGTGGAACGCTGGGAGAAGACACAGCCAGGACAGAGGACCCAAAATGATCAAAGGGATATTCCACAGCTTGTGACATCAAGCTCAGTATATAAAGTGGGGGGAAGGAGGACAAAAGAAGGGGGCTTTGGAGTATGGTGTTTGTCTTCCCAAACTGTCACTGTTGTGTGTGATGGGGCCCTGCTCTGCTGGAGGTGGCTGAACACCTGGCTGCTTATGGGAAGCTGTGAATGAATTCTTCGTTTTCCTTTGCTTGCGTGAGTGGCTTTTGCTTTTCCTATTAAACTGTCTTTGTCTTAACTCACAAATTCTTTAGCTTCTATGCTTCCAATTCTCTCCCTGATCCTACTGGTGGGGGAGTGACTGAGTGGCTGTGCAGGGCTTGAGGGCTAGATGGGGTAAAACCCCTACAATCCTTTTTGGCACTCAGTGTGGGGCACAGAGCGTTCAGGATAATGACAGATTTTATTGGGAAGTGCTAGACTGAATGATATATGTAAAGAGAACTGTATCTGCTGAACATTTCCTCTGTGAGCTAAAGAAGATAAAAATTAAAGGAATGTAGTACCAAGGGAAAATAAAGACAGAAATTGTTCATCAACTCCTCAAACAAAACAAATGTGCAAAGGATCTCATGTTGCCTGTGAATAGGCAGATTCTTCTCCTAAGAAAAGAATTTCAGTAATCTTTGTCTACTTAAGGAGAATTTGCTGAAAATTTTTAACAAATTAAAAATAGGTAAATAATGGAAGTCTAAGATTAAGTTTGGTAGACCACTGTTTTCTGTGTTTTGATGGCAATACTGATACATGTTAGTTACCTTGCACTGGAGTCAGTAGATGCCAGACTTAATTTTGTGCTGATACAATTTTTTGGAAAACATATTTGAAAGATTGTCTCCCTACAGTGGTATGTTGGGAAGCCCTTTCACACTGTGAAAGGTGGCAAGGCAAGAGAGATTATTTCCTTGTGCATGGCGCGCATTAAGTGTGCTGTGTAAAGCAACTGTAGCTCAGTTTTTTTGGAAGTTACGACTGTTGTCTGTTTGCTACTCTTGTTGCATTGCTCAAGCAGCTGAGTGGAGAAGCTCGGGCTGCAGCTCTGCCATGGTGCCTGTGCACTGTGGCCAGCGCTAGGGTCAAGGGCAGGGATTGATCCTGCACCCTCTCCTTACATGGTTTCATTTCAATTGCAATCCACACTCCATAGCAGGTGAGAAGATCCTCCCCCCCTGTTCTCACAGTGCCCCGTCAAGCGTGGGTTACACTCATGCTCTTTTATTTTACTCTGTATCAACAAGTGGAGAAAATGCACATACACGTATACATTTTTGTTACTTATCTGTTAGAGTATCTTTACTTTGTGGAATAGCATGGTCTTGGGGTAGCGATGCTGGGTCCTGACATGAAAATTGGTCACAACACAATCAGGAGAAGGCACTAGAAAGTGCTAATCTACTGAATTATCAGAAAATATACATGTGGCTTTTAATTTTTTATTTTTAATAATCCCGTTTTCATTAACATCGAAAAACATATAAATACTATACCATATGAAATTGTAAAATGCACCTAATACTAGAGAAGACAGAAGTGAGATGTAAAGGCTTGCAAATGTTAATGTAGCTGGAAAGGGAAAAACTATATAGACTTCATGGAAAATGATTAATATGCAAAAACTGTCCAAGATGGATATGGCCGTGGGAATGCAGGTTAGGCTTTATCATTATTTTGTGCTGGATTAGAAATTCTGAAGACCTGATGTCTTCTGAAATACAGCAGCAAGAATGTTTAGTACAGAAGGATAATTACTTTTCATGTCTTTAGTGTGGTCAATACACTCACTTGGAACACAGGAAGATGAGTAGGTGGACTGAATGAAATTAACAAAACAGAGATTAAGTTGAAAGTAAAATGGGAAGGAACTGTGAGAGGTTAAATAAATGCAGCTTCTTTAGACAGCAATGATAAGGAGCATTTGGCTCTTTCTGGCTTCTGCTAAGGTAGCAGCTATCCAGACATGCTGGTGACAGTAGTAACTGGTGTGAAGGCTTTTATTCCTTTTATCTCTGTAATATAAGATAGAGGAGGTAGAAACGAAATTATTTAAAAATAAATTACATATGGTGATGTTAATGCTGTGAACTGGTTTCATAGTCCTGTTGCTTAGAAAAGTACTTGAAAGCCAGAATATCCAGTTCAGTTCTGGTCTTCACATTCTCTGGGGTAGTTTGTTGCTGAGATTACACAGCTGATGCTTTTTGGTGTGCTGCGCCGAGTTCAGCACCAAGGGGCACGCTCCCTCGTTCTGGCTGCCTGACCTGAGGTGCTCTGCAGTGACAGGAACCATTTGTTTCTTTAGAGTCACATTTGAACAGTCAGTGTCAGTAAATTTGTTCATTTTGGATAAAATGCATTTTATGTTCCACTCAGGCCATTGAAACACTTGTCTGGGTGAAAGGAGGTTGTGTCTGGCCATCCAGGCAGTTTAGGGCTTGTGGGTAGTTCAGGCTTCCTTACTGTGGAAGGAAGTTCAGGCTTTTTTACTGTGGAAGTGGCTACATGGAATCAGTCACGTGGCAATGATTTATTTATCTTGCTGTCCCCTTTGAACAGTGTATGAGGGTTATGACTGAGATGTGTATGCTTTTACAGCTTAGAATTCTTATACAAAAATTTAGGCAGACCACCTTCCAAATTCTGGAGAAGGGGAGTTTGTTTCACGTACACCCCTGTGGAGACCGTGAATAGCCCATGAGGGCAGGGAGTTGCTTTTGTGTTACTTCTGTCTTGTAAGCCTGTATGGCCCCAAAAACTGGCTCTGCAGCATTGTTAATGTTGCAGTGTTGAGAGTAACGACTATGCAAAAAAAAGAAAAGCTGGTGTTAAGGTAAAAGGGTGGATCACTCTTTAATTCCATGTTGCCCTTTTAATCCCAAAGGATAATAAAGTAGTGTGAGAATTCTTGTAACTCAGGAATTTCTCTGCAATTCCCCTGAAGCAGGCTTTATTTCCATGCCCAGTGGATGTTATCATGTGGAGAAGGTGTTTTAAAGCTGTGTAATTGTTTACTGGCTATATTGAGAATCAGAGGGTGATTAAGTGATTTACCCAAGTAGTGAGCCAATTTAATACACCAAAAATAGATATAAGGAGCTTTGATTCTGACCTTTTTAACTGTTAGACAGCTCTGTGTCTTAATTAAGGTAGATGTCATCACATGTTAAAAATGATGGAGTTTTAGACCTGAATATTATAGTAAAACTTTGTCTTTGCATTAACTCTTTAATTGCTTTCAAAAAATGCTACGATATTTGTTACAATAGGATGAAAATGGTTTACTTTTTAAGTGCTTGTGATCAAGATTTATTAGTATGCAAGTTGTAAAACACAACAGATCCAGATTCTACAGTAACTGGTGCCAAAGCATAAATGTAGGTGCTCTCAATTGGGTGGCTTCTCGATTAGAGACAGTTGAGAATGTATGATAGCGTTAAGGACAAGGACAAGGCAGTCATAGCTGGCCTTTGGCTTCTGTAGATGCATTTCTTGATCTGTAACACGGTGCTGTGTGATTTGTGTAAAACCCTTCCATGCAACATAATCGATTCCCCAAGGGCCAGGCTACTTAAAGCCGATAAAAGGCTTAGCGTGGAGTCACTTAGTGAGTAGTGTGTGCTGTATGAATTGGGGAACCTACATTTGGCTGTCAGCAACTCAGCCTAAAATTTTCAGTGATTATTGCTTTAGATTGTTACAGACTTTGTAGTGTTGTGCCTGTCACCACAAATTTGGCAAAGAACAAGATTGCTGGTGCAGCTTCTCTGCCAAAAGTGATATTACTGCAAAACTGAAGTCCTCAAAGCAAAATTTCTTCTCTCTGTTTTAGGTAAACTTCATGAATATTGTATATTTAAAGTATAAGATTATATATAAAGAATTAAAAGTACATTTAAATGGATGGTTCATATAAATATACACTATTTATGTGTGTATTTACGATAGTCTATATATGTATATATAGATTATCATAGATATTTGTGTATGTGTATGATGTTTGTGTATATAAACTCTATAAAAACTTATGCATTTTTTATATATTTAAACTGACAGTGAATTTGTTCATTGATATGTAATTATATATTATATATGTATTTCTAAATAGGTGATGACATCTCTATTTATCTAAAGCTGTCAGTGAAAACTGAAAGCTTAGGATATATTTAGACTCATAGCAATAGTTTCTTCAGCCCGCAGCAGTGGAAGTTCTCATGATCTTTATTTGCATAAAACACACTACTTATATTCTTATTTTTCGGCAACTTACCTTCTTTACCTGTATGATTATTTGCAAGTCTAGTAGGAATATTCCTCTGCCAAATGCTGTTCTGTTGCATTAGCATTAGAAAGCCTCTGTCTCACTGTGGTCTTATCACACACATGACCCAAGAAGGTGATTTTCTGAAGAGGGGTATTTCACATAAAGGGTAGGCAAAACTTCTGGGTGTCCAGTCTGGATTTTTCTGTAGTTTGATATCACAATCTGTTATGAAGAGACTTAACAAAGGGGACACTAGTTAATACCAACCTAATTAATTTACTGACATTAATCTAGCTAATCAAGAAGCTCCTTCTCAGGTGATCTAGAGAGCTGACCAAGGAAGCAAGCCCATTCTGCCAAAGGCAAAAGGGCCAGCCCACTCCCTTCAGAGCTTGGACAGGCACTGCTGTGCAGTGCACCTCGTGTGCCACTGGCACTGTTGTGTGTGGCAGTACGGGGTAGTTCTGGCACTGGGGAGGAAGGCTGGGGGGAGTAGGCGGCCTGGAGGTCACAGCCTTGGGAGATGGAACTCATGCCAGAGCATCCTGTATTCAGGTGAGCGTGTTTCCTGTGAGAGAAACTGGAGAAGTTTTCAGCAGATGTAAAGCGTAAGGTTAGGAGAGTTTCTACTCCAACATCGTCAGTGGTGGAGAGCTCAGCCACCTAAAAAGAACTCAAAGACTGCTTCAAAGTTGATATTACCAGAGTTCCCTGCTTCTTGAAGCTTTCAGCTGTAGTTTGAGTGATCTTTTCTTAGCATAGCAAACCAGCTATTTTGTATGCTAGGTCAGTGCTGGTGTCATGCATGGAACTTTGCTTGTGTTCTGCTGTTAATTGGTGAGTGCTGAGTTTGTGTTGGTGCTTCTTAGGCCATTGTACTTCTGGTTTCTTGATTAGTCTCCATATATCTTAGAATAATAGCTACACTATATTAATGTAGTATATGCCGTCTTCTTTTTTCTGGAATTACACTGCGAAGTCTGAGTATGATAAGATTAGAAAAACTGTATTTTCTTTCAGGCTTTCTGATTCCTTACAGACGTAAATTCTGATGAATCAAAATATAGAGTCAGGGAAGTAGCGGATATCTTGCTATGATATAAGACTGAGCTGATAATAAGAATTTCTTTAGCTATTTTATTAAAATGTGCAGGGTTTTTTTTTATATACTTGACTACCAACCCTTTTGTTAAAGAGAAATGAAGCTTCCGTTTCTGCTCCTGTTTTCTAGGGATTTCTAATAAATTCCAAACCAGAGAATGCATGTGAGCCTATAGCCCCACCTCCACTGAGAGACAACTCCTCTGGTGCTTTTATTGTGTTAATCCGAAGGCTGGAGTGCAACTTTGATGTCAAGGTAAGATTTGATTTCCCCCCACCCTCTGTTTCAAAGAGTTTACTGGTGCTTCAGAAAAATTTCTATCACTAACAGTGGAATAGATACTGATATGAAGGGGAGAGAGAATTTTATTGTCTCCAGACGGATAAAGCAGAGCTCACCAAGTCCAACCAATGACCTACCTATGACTAAACACCATAATGTCAACTCCACCAGAGCACTGAGTGCCATGTTCATTAAACACCTCCTGGGATGGAGACTACCACCTCCCTGGGCAGCCTCTTCCAATGTTTTATCACCTTTTCTGTGAAGAAATTCTTCCTGATGTCCAACCTGAACGTCCCAGGCACAGGTTAAGACTATGTCCCCTTGTCTTACTGATGGTTGCCTCGGACAACAGCCCTACCCCCACCTGGCTGTGCCCTCCTATCCAAGTTGTAGGGAGTGAGAAGGTCACCCATGAACCTCCTTTTCTCCAGGCTGAGGCCCCAAGCTCCCTCGGCCACTCCTTGTGCTTCAGACCCTTCTCCAGCTCCATTCCCTTCTCTGAACATGTTCCAGCCGCTTGATCTTTAAGGTTCCTTCCAATTCTTAACATTCTATGGTTTTAAAAATGCTAAATTAGAATGATTTGTGTTTGACTATGGTTTTCTTGAAAATTAACCTGATACAATGGAGCAGCTAAGGATGTCTTAAGGAAAACAGAGCTCTTTCAGTTTGTTGTTGACTTTCGTGAACTGAAAGGAGATTCAACTGTATTTGCTTTTGCTGCTGTGTGGTAGGTTCAGTTATGTGGTGATTGAAACATGTACATTCTACCTAGACACTAGATTCCATCTGCAGAGGCAGGTTCATTGCATGTAATCTGCCTTCACATCAGACTCGGGAATGGCTCATAGTCTGTCCTGGGGATCCTGCAACCATGTGTGCATATGGCTCAGTAAGAAAAGAAAGAGGGGCAAATGGCTACTTTGCCTTTTTTTCATGCCCTCTTTGTCTAATTGTTGTCCATACACTGACGGGACAGTATTGCTTCTGAAGACATGGTTAAAGGAACAGGTCTGAATTTGGAAGGTTTCTACATTGCCATTGAGGGATTTCCATTGTCAGTCCTTTAAGGATTATGTCACATTAGCTCTGTATGTAAGAATATTTGGTTATGTTTTGTATTTTGTATAATATTGATAGAAAAGGGGGCTCCCACTCATTTCTTGTTAGACAAAGAGCAAAATAGAAAGTGGATCTGCATTTCCAAGGCGAGCATGGGTATCTGCATACTTCGTGCCCAGCGAATCCACTTCTTTAGTTAATGTTTAAATACTCTTGCAATATTGCATTATACAGTTGCATGCGTAGTACAGCATTATGCCATTAAATTCCTGCCAGAAAGTGGCATGTGTGCTGAGAAGTGAGCTAAATTACTCATCAGCTACTTGATTGACAGAAAGCATATTTTAACAAAAATTGAAAGTCCTCTCTCTTCTTCTGTTTTATGTAAAAAATTACAAGTGCAAGTACATAGCTATTTCTTGATTTCTTTATGTATGCACTATGGATATTTTCTGTGGTGATGTAGTATTGGCCAAAGTCCCAACCATGTATGTATGTTAACATCTCTAAGTGGGTTTACTTTTTTTTTTCATAATATTGGGATTTCTCAATATTGTATTTGCATTCTGCATTTTCCAAAAACATTGTTCTACTGTTTGAAATACAGTCATTAGCAGTATGGGAAGAGAATTGGTGCTGTTGGGATGAAACCCAAAAATTTCAAGGTGCTCTAAGTGTTTTTTGCAACTTGTGAGGGGTTGTTTATACTGTGGTGGGTGCAGTAAAAGCAATATCCAAGATGAACACTTATAACTTAACTAAGTTTACATTGGTAATAGTTGCTGAAGAAAATGCCGTTTACATGGACCTTGGGTTTTCCTTGTATTGACTAAAAGGTGAGTCTATTATAGAAATGTAATAGGTACACACGATATTAATAGTTTTGTACCCATAGTTATACTTTTGCACGTTTCCATGAGAAAGCTTCTTATACCTGGGCTTTCAGGTGAGATATTCCACATCTCTAAAGCACAGAAAAGATACTACTCATCTGCCTTCATGAACAATCAAGTGGTAATTTCTAGATTACCAAAGTGAGTTGATGCCTTTATTTTCAATTACAATCAAATATTTTTAACTACCTGTAGAAAGTGTTTAATTCTATTTTTAATATATATGAATAGTCTGTCTGCAGACAATATTAAAATGGCTTTCTACACTACATATGTGTAAAAATAATGGTATGATTTTGCTTTGAAAGGTGACACGTGGTTTGTAAGTGCAGATTGTGTCCATATTAATCACTCTGTGAAAGTGTACCTTATCTCAGAAAGCACAGACAGGCTACTGTATTTGGAAGCAATAGTCTTTCCATAAGTCTTCTGTGTGGCTTACAGGTCTTAAATGCCCAGAGAGCTGGATACAAGGCAGCTATAGTTCACAATGTTGATTCTGATGACCTCATAAGCATGGGATCCAACGACAGTAAGTACAGGTATCACTTCTTCTCTCCTGTTTGAATACCATTTCACCCACTGGAAACAGCAGCACCACCAAAAACCCCTCAAAACCTTAACAACAAAACTACCACCACAAACAAAAACCAAAACCAAACTAAAGAAGAAACTCAGAGAAATCCTCCTGATTTTAAAATTTAATAACAAGAGATATTTGCATAAGAACAAATATATTGACTTGTGCCTTCTCTGAACGTTTCTTTTGGTTTTCCTTCAAATTTTAGTTTGAGTGTTCTGGGCTACATTTATATTACTGATGTGGAAAATAGCTGATGTGTTGTTAAGTAAAATTATAAGAAAAGTAGAAAATGTGCATTTGGAAGGAAATCAAACTTTATAATATGACATTTTAGTATTTAGAATCATAGAACCATTTAGGTTGGGAAAGACTTAACATCGTGAAGTTCATCCATGATAGTCATCCCAGTTTGTTGTTGCACTTTTGGGTACATCTTCCTGTTCCTCCGGACAAATGGATTCTAGCACATCACGTGCAATTATTTTCACTTGGAAAAAGAATATTTAGAGACCAGTGCACCATGTACTATTTGGTTCTTGTGTTAGCTGTTCCAATTTTAACCTTCATGGAGTGAGTATGTTCAGAACATCCTGAGATCTAGTCAGAATGTCGGGTTTGTTCTGTGGTATGTGCTTTGTGTTTTTAGTGCTGTTACTGCTTTCTTTGTGGCATTTCTTTATTTTGTCCAGTTTTTTAACTTGTTCAGTGTGGAACAAGAAGATAAATAATAGGAAAATAAATTCTTTTCCAGTGGAAATGCCATTGAGTAAACTAGGAATGAATTTTGGCAAACTAAATGGGAGCTGAGTAGCCCAGGCAATTACATGAAAGTGGGTTTAATGAATTCTCAACCCATGTGAATCTTATTTTCAGGTTTCACTGAGTAACCAAAACGTAGAACAAGTCCACAACAAACACAGACCTCATAGTGTGAGCTGACGTTCAGCCATGTGTGCTTTTGCCTTGGGGAACCTGACTGCTTTGAGATGGACTAAACTCAGGTTACTTTGAGCCTTAAATGTGAAGTATTAGGGGGAAAATCAATATGAAGTGAAGCTGAAGAG
The DNA here is from genome assembly GCA_013390045.1 of Picathartes gymnocephalus. Lineage (NCBI taxonomy): Eukaryota > Metazoa > Chordata > Aves > Passeriformes > Picathartidae > Picathartes > Picathartes gymnocephalus. Next base: position 52,180 of record WEKY01008205.1, read on the forward strand.
AAGGTTTTCTAGAATATGGGATTTATCTTTTGATAAGTTTTCATTTATTACTGCCTTTACTGGTAAGACAACAGTTCATCCAGTTTCTTGAGACTGAAATAAAGATGTGGGACTTGTTAATTTTCTTCTTTCTTCTTTTTGACCTTATCTAGCCACAGTAGTTTCCAGTATGTTTATTTATGTTTGGGGTGAAAAGGAGGGAAGACAGATTAATTAAAACTTATAGAACCAGATCACAAAATCATGTAAGTTCCCAGAAATTCTGGAAATCAATGAAACTATGTGACTTGCTTGAATCTTTGAGTAAAGAATGGTGTTCTGGTTAAAACGATGATCCTCTTTTGTCAACATATTTTGGTTTTATGCTCCCTTTATTGCATTAGGAATTTTGATTTTTCTACCTGCAATAACTTCCCTAGAAATTGTGTAGGAAAAATAATAATACTGATACGAAGTAAAGCTGTAACATGCGTGTGTCTTTATGTCACTGTTATAATATGTCTTCCTGTTGTGAGAGTCTCATCATGTTCAGGTCTTGTATCTTGGGTACCCATAGATTGTCCATGTAATAATAGTTTTATTTTCCTGCTTTTTTTTATACAGTTGAGGTTTTAAAGAAGATTGACATTCCTTCTGTCTTTATTGGTGAGACATCAGCTAATTCTCTTAAAGAGGAGTTTACTTACGAAAAAGGGTAGGTTGGCTCACATGCGGCTGTGTTACTCCTTGCATTAGATCGTTGTCTCTTTTGAATATTTATGGCTTTAAAATAGGATGTTGTGATGACAGAGGTTATAGGTGTTCCGGATGAAATCTGAGAGCAAGCTGAAATGCTTTAGTAAATAAGAATGATTTCACTGTATCTTTTGACAGTCATGTTATATTTTTTTCATTCTGCTGTCAAAGCAACTATGAGGTGGTTTTCCTGGTTTCTCTAGGTTTGATTGAGGTCAGTAAATAGTTTTAACTCAAAAAATGTTCTAAGAAACAGTGTTTTATTATTTAATTGTCTTTACATTGTGTGAGTATGGACTCAATTTTCTATGTTGTTGTGCACAGGTGGGATTCCTGCAGTGTGTCTAGTGAAAATGTTCTGGTTTATTTTTTTGTTGTTGTTTTTGTTCTTCAACTTGTTCATTAAATTCTCATTAATTTAGAAACTGTTATCTCTTCCTCCTTACAGTGGCCATGTTGTGTTAATCCCAGAGTTCAGTCTTCCTTTGGAGTACTACTTAATCCCTTTCCTAATAATAGTAGGGATCTGTCTAATTCTTATCGTCATATTTATGGTAAGTTTCTCCTTTTAATTGTATTTTTTCCTTTCAAATCATCAGGGAACTGTCACACACTGAAGTTAAAGGAAGGTATACAGTAAAGGAAGAGTGAAGCTGTGTGTACTGCACATGACTGTACCATGCTTACCTGTAATCATTTCGTTTCTCAATAAAACAAACAGGTGCAGGATTTTGTCAAAGGGAGATCAGGAGCCTTTTGGATGTTCTCCGTAGTGTGTAACTGCTTATAGGAATTGTCCCCACTGCACTGTGTTACCCTCCACAAGTGCTTGGTTTTTAGCCCCATACAGAATGACCTGTCCATGTGTTTTTGTACACCAAGAGCATGTCCTGCCTTACCAAACTTAACAATCATTAGTCACACTGTTCCAGGGTGCAGAGCTTACTGTTTTGTACTGCAGGTGTAGTTATGAGTGTACAAGCACAGAGCATAGACCTCAGCACATGTGTTGCCTGTAGAGGTTCTCAGTTGGGACATCTTTCCTTGAAATGGTAAGGTAGCATAGCTATACATTATTTCAGGATACTTAGCACCCCATTTTTTGTAATCTGTGCTCAGTTTATTATTTTACCTTTTAATAAAAAGCAAGTAATGCATCAACTGTTGTATAAACGCATACTTAAAATATTTTTCTGCATTAGTGTTTTTTGCACGGCAAGTTATGTATTTCATTGACAATCCTGGGCATGTTTGGCACAATTGCAGTTGCAGCAGCTCTCTGAAAACAAAGCAGAATGATCACCTAGAGATGATTTTTTTTTTTAGCAAAGTTTTTGCTACTGTCTTTTACAGTGTCCTTCAGGACAAAACCACCCCATTAAAGCTGATTGTGTACACAGGACAGTGGGTGAACTGTTCGAAGGGTCAGGCTCAGGGAGTTGCAGCAAAGGGGGTAACACCTGGCTGGTGGTTGGGCATCAGTGGTGCTCATCAAGATTCAGCTTTACAGCCAGTTCTCTACAGTGTTGCTGTCAGCAACCCAGACAGAGGAGTTGAGTACACACTGAGTAAATCTGCCAAAGGATACTCAACTAGTAGATGCTGATTTCCTTGCCTATAGAGAGGCCTTCACAGAGACATCTCAATAGACTAGAGTACTGGACAATTAATTGGTGAAGTGGAATTGATCCCAGGGAGATTCCAGATTGGATTTGGTCCTCATTCTTTTCTGATTCTGTCCCTGCTTCTTTGAGGCAATCTTGTTTTTAACTAGGAAATTGATGTGAGACTGATTGTCACTAAGGATCTGGATTACAGCAGAAAAACTGCAGTTTGTGCATACAGCTTATTGTTTAGCTGTGGTGAAAGAGTCTGAATGAACAGTTTAGACTCAAATACTCTTTGTTCATTTCTTTGCTTTTCATCATATTTGAAAAAGAATGTCATATCACAGGTGCTAGATTTAGAAATTGAACAGAAATAGCATTAGGGACTATTAAGAAAATGGAAATAGAATCTTTGTTGTAATTATTTAGAGAGCTTAGTATTGCTAGTTATTTAGTTTTGTTTGTTTAGTTATCTGAGTATGGCATAGTATAACGTGTAACAATGTTAAAGTAAACCCTTTACTCCTCCCCAAACGAGTATTTTAGATAATATGGAAACAGTTCTGATGGATGTGGGAATAATCCTCTAAAAGAGCTGTAATAACCTAGATCTGTAAGGAAAACTGTTCAAACTTACTGAATTGTGTTTTGCTCTGCAATATGCTTCCTGTTTTTCACAGGCCTCATTAGAGGATTGCAGCGATGGCCATTATTTTATGTAGTGTAGAGATACCATTTTGTTTCTCTTTCCTCTCAAAAAAACCTTTGTATATTCTCAGTTCCAAATGTCATGGAGAACATCTTTTAGACTTGTTTGGCTTCATCCTTGTGTTCAGGCAATGGAAGAGGTTATTCTGTGTTAGCTGGGGTTCCCTTTTGACCAACTTACTGCAAAGCTTCATAAATCAAAACTTTTATTGTTCTTTTATTGGTGTAGCTTACTGTTCATGTTATGTTGTGTCTGTTTCCAGATAACAAAATTTGTTCAGGACAGACACAGAGCAAGAAGGAATCGGCTTAGGAAGGATCAGCTTAAGAAACTTCCCGTACATAAGTTTAAGAAAGGCAAGTGGATCATTCTTTCTCTAACTAATTGGACCCTATTGTTTTTAACACCAAAAACCTTGTAAAGAAATCCTGTGTGCTTGGCTGCCAAGGCGGGTTGGTGTCCCTGATCTCGGCTGCTGTGTGGATCTGCCTCCCTTCCTCAAGCCAAGGGAGAGCAGGCATCTCAGAATAGCACTGGTTAATTGCAGGTGTGATCATCTGTGGGAGGAGGGGAGTAGGTGGGCTGCAGTGGATGGGCGCTGTGGCTGCTGCTGGAGGAACAGAGCCAAGGGTTTGTTGCACATTGCTTTGTGGTGAGGGCCAGGGCTGCAGTGTGGCAGGAAACTTTGTTTATCTGCCTGTCGTAGACATGAAGTTCCACTGCTATGTCATTTTCTTCTGAGGGTGCTGCTGTTCTTGGCCAAGGGATGCCCTGGGGAGATGAGCCTGCTTGAGAATAGCTGTCACTTTTCAGCACTGTTCTTTGGACCCCCCCAGGGTACTGCAGGATGTATCTGGGGTGTCTATCCTTAGGCAAGGTGGGCCACACCCCCTTTTTTTCCCCCTGAGGCACTGTCCCTGGTGCCTTCCCTTACTGCACAGTGTGTAACCAGGGCACAGGCACTCAGCACCACGTGTTGGGCAGATGACTGCCCATGTGATGAAATGGACTAAAATGAAGTGAAGCAGTTGAACTTGTGAATGCCCAGTTCCTCAACCACATGTGTCTATGAAGTGGTGGGAAAGCTGCTGCCACATGTGCTTATGGCCATGTGATGGGTACAGATGAGCTGGGCCAGGCTAGTTGTCTTTAGAGACAGTAGTTTGAGCATTTAAAGAACACTTCATGGTCAGGGGAGCATGCAGCGGGAGCAAGAGGCTGCCTGAGGGGAGAGGGTGCAGTGCTGGACAGTGAAAGGACAATCAGGTTCAGTTTTGTGAATACAGTGCTTGTGGTGTACTGGGAGAAGTACCACCAGGAGACAGAAAGTAGCAGCGCTGGATGGGTCTGAATTCAAGAGGTGTATGAAAAAAGAGTTCACCAACTTTTGCAGATGTTAAGGAAACTTTCCTCTCCGACCGTTCAGTTGCAACCCTGGGAGTCCATTTCTGTCTCCTCCCAGATGCTGTTCTCTTGGGAATTTGTCACACATAAAGCCTTGACGTAAAACTAGATTTAGGGTTCCAGTGGTCAAGTTTTGTTTTCACTTCCAACCTAATGATTCCTGTTCAGATGATGGTTTTCCCCCACTTGCCCCCCTCACCTTCAGCTTTTCTCTTCACTGGCCATGATATTCTTTCTCTGTGATGTTTATAGAGAAGGCTGAATCCTCTTTCAGCCCTCAGATTGGTAGGTTTAGATTATCAGGGTCTTAAAAATTATATTCCTTGCATAGTAGCTTCTCTGCTATATGATCATAATCTTTCTTTGTTTCTGTTTAAGTTAATCTTTGAGGGATGTAGAGGGCCATGTTGAAGACTGAACAGTACTTATCCTCTGAGAGGACTGCTCTGAATGTGTCCTACTGCAGTAGTTTTCTTTTTCCCATTTGTATCACATTAGGAATTCTAGCGATCAACCTCTACACCTTGTCTCTTCTCAAATGTTTATAACTGATGAAATCTCAGCTAAAAATTCCCAAGGATGTAACTTGCATCTTATAGTACTGAATTTAATTCATGTGCCATTATTCCAGATTTACAGATTTCTCTCTGCTATCCCAGGTGCTCTCTGGATAATGCCCACTTAATCGTGTCTTGTATATCTGTCACTGATGTGCTCCTTGGGTGTGTATCAGTATTGCTCCAAAGCAATTTTGTAATAAGACAATAGCAGTAACTTTCCTTCAGCCTAATGAACTTTTTCCAACCACCAGGAGCAGCTTCCACTTCCCAGCTCTCTCTGCTAATCCTCACTGCCTTTACTGCCCAGGAGGAGTCATTTCACATACAGAACTTTCCTGGCTATTGTGGCAATATCCAAGGAGAGAAGATGTGCCATATTTTTTTAATTATGGAAATTGCCTACCTTCCCAGTGACCCTGCTAGGTTTGATCCTGTTTTCTCATTATTTATGTATTTTATAACTCATGAAGTGCCCTAACATGTATTATGGGCTGCTCTGGAAAGGGCACTCTTGTCTCTTTCCACAGAGCTCATATGTACTTCCCAGAAGAGAATCCTGGGTGCAGAGGGATAAGGAAGGCACCAAAAGGTTCAGGACTTTCTGTCCTTGCCTGGAGGGAGAGAATCCACGTGTGTTGAGGAAGAGGGTTTAAGAACCAAGCTGGAATTGTGTTTGTTCTTTCATTGCATTGTTCTGCTTGCTGCTGCTTGGTCTCAAAACTGTGATAGGAAGCAGTGAATGAATTCCATATTTTTTTCTGCTTGTGTGCAGCTTTTGCTTTACCCATTGAACTATCTTTTTCTCAAAAGTGTTCTCACTTTTCTCCTTCTGCCCCTTCTTTCTGTCCCCTGGGGGGAGTAAGTGGCTGGGCTGAAGCCACTGCAGGACTGGAGCAGCTTTGGAGGCCACTGCCTTCAGGAAAAGGGAAAGAGCCATGGCAACTGATGGAAGGAGCATGTAAAACTCTTGACAAAAAAATGAAAAGGGACTGCATTAACCTCTAAAAAGTGTCTCTCCTTTGGCTGTAGTGGTGTGGGGGTGGATGGTGGACGCTGCTACCCCCTCAAAAGCGTCTCCTCTCACGAAGCCGCTCGGGTGGGCACTCAGGCAGTCACTCTCGTCCCCTCACACACCCCACAGACAGCTCCGTGAACGGAGCACAGGAAGGCTCTCCTGGAGAGAATTCCAGCGAGGTTTATTGCTCCGTACGCCGGAAGGATGCAGGGACAGAAGCCCGGGAGTCAGTGCAGCGCTCGGGGTTAAGTGTGGGCTCGCAGGCCCATGGTCAGCGGGCTCAGGGCCGGTACAGAGGCAGGGCAGAGGGCACTGACCTGTGGGGAACATGAGCGTGGGCAGTCAGCGATATCACAGCCAACGGGGAAACAGGGAAAGGAGAAACCTCTAGAACCAGGGACATATTTGAGCCATAGAGGTGGGCAAAGCCCGGGCCAGTGGAAGAACAGAACTGAGGTAGATTAACATATTGCTGCAGAGCACCATGGGGGAAGCCTTTTTTCTCACCCTAAGAGATGAAGCATTCTCAAAGGCTATGGTAGATTTTTCCAGGGCATTGCCCTGGGTGTTTCCCTTATAGGCTCAAGGGCCTCCACATTTGGTCATATAACATACCACACCAACATACACTGTGTCAGTACTGTCAGTGCTGTTTATTCTGTTTCTGAAGTTTGAATTACAAACCACTGAACTTCCTCCTGTGCCCAGACTGTCATTCCTGATTATTATTTTTTTTTAATCCGTTTTCTTTGTTGCTATTTTTCTGCCTTTTGTCAATAACTTATCAATATCTGTATAATAAAGTGAACGCTGTATTTTAGATCCTGTTATCTTACTTTCAATAAGCATGGAAAAAATATTGTAGAGATAGCACTTCACACAGTTTAAAACATTTTTATTAACCTAAAGTGGATGAGCTCTGGTCCCAGAGAGATGAAAAGTTCAGCAGTAGCTCTGTAGCTGGCAGGAACTGCTCTGCATGGGCAGGGGGAAGTGGTAGTTCCTTCAGCTTGAGGAACCAGCTGGAAGAGCCCATGTGTGTGTCAGGAGGGTCTGCTGCAAGTCCTTTAAAGTCAAACTGATTCTCAGTTATGTGTTGTAGGAGATGAATATGATGTGTGTGCCATCTGTCTGGATGAATATGAGGATGGAGACAAGCTCAGGATCCTTCCATGCTCTCATGGTAAGCAGCTGTATTTTTGGTTTGAATTTAGGTTAAAATAGCTTTCCAAAATTTCTTTTTCCTAATATGCAAGAATGAATATGCAAAGTGGGAAAAGTGAAAGCTTGCTTTCTCTTTAAAAGCTAAAAAGCTAGCATTCCCACTTTGCATTTTTCCTTGGATGTACACATGAAAGAAAATCTGGGCTTGATGCTGTCCCCTGAATACCCATATTTATTATAATACTTTCTACATTTAAAAAAATAGGCCTTCACTTTCCCCAAGACAAATAAATCACAAAACCTATTTGAGCTCTTGGTGATTTGGAGGTGCAGCTGAAGGGATGGGTCTGTCCTGGAGTCTGCAGCCATGCACACCACTGCCTGACTGCACTTGGAAGGCAGTTAGTGAAAGATTTTCCCTGTGACAGCCTTTCTCAAGTCCAGGCCACTGCAGAGGTGTTACAGCCTTCTGTACACAGCCAGCACAGCAGGTGACAGGCTGAACTTTTTAGAACCTCAGTCATAAAACCAATTTCAAGGTAGGCTGACAAACAAGGAGTTCTCAGAAGAGAAAGAACAGGTCCATGGCATCTCTCCCAGTGGGGGACTGAAGAAGTAGCTTAACTTCAGCACCACCAACCCCCCACCATCAGTTCATGTGGAGAATATAGTTCCAGTGTGCTTGACCAGGTACTAAACATGGCATAGCTGGCCCATGTAAGTACAAGTAGAAGGTCTCTGGTCTTTGCCAAGTAGAAGTCTCTCTTACTAAGAACTGAATTTTTAATACCATGAGTAAGACACTTAAATACTTCTTTTTAAACACAGCCAGTCTAGTTGCAGTGCCAATTGCAAGATCCACAAAATCATGCAGTAATGTCATGTAATAATGAGGTGCTTTGATACATGTTGGTGTGGAGATGAAAGGCAATATGAGAATGATGATGGTGGCCATGCCTGCTGCAAAGTGGATGGAATTGCTCAAAAAGCTTTAAAGTTGGTCATCAGATGTGGCCTGTTGTACTACTGTTCTCATTCACTCAGTAGAGAACACAGGTATTCATTGCATATACCCACATGGCTGAGATCCTAAGCCATCAGGTGTTTTGTACAGGCTATGTGCCAAAAAACTTGGGACTTGAATTCTCTGTGTGTTACATTCTAAAATTTCCCTGTGGCATTGAACAGAAACACAGTTTAGCAGGTTTCCCTGTCCTTTTCACTATGATAATGATGTCCTTGTATTTTGTTTTCTAACAGCATATCACTGCAAGTGTGTGGACCCGTGGTTGACAAAAACAAAAAAAACCTGTCCTGTGTGTAAGCAGAAAGTGGTCCCTTCCCAGGGGGACTCTGACTCGGAGACAGACAGCAGCCAAGAGGAGAATGAAGTGTCTGAGAACACTCCTCTGCTCAGACCTTTGGCCTCGGTCAGCACACAGTCCTTCGGGGCTCTGTCAGAGTCCCATTCCCATCAGAACATGACCGAGTCCTCGGAGTATGAGGAGGATGACAACGACAATGTTGATAGCAGTGATGCGGAAAATGGGATGAATGAAGAAAGTGTAGTTGTTCAGCTGCAGCCCAGTGAGGACAGGGAGTACAGAGTGGCAAACACTGTCTGAGACTACTAATGACCCATAGGTGTATGAACAAAAGGGTTCTTAAGGCTATTTACAAACCTTTGCATAGGGAATCTCTTTTAATCTGTAATCCATTTGGTTTCTTTGATCGGAGCAGCAATTCATGTAGTAGTACTCTGGTTAAATCATTACAGGTAGATTTATTTTTGATTCAGGTATTCAGTCACACATTCTTCTCAAAACCAACAGTTAAACTGGACTTCACAATGCTAATGAATAATGTTAATAGTTTATATCAATAGAAATATCGCAGAGACTCTAAATGTCTCTTGTTGAAATGGGATTTCTCTGGAAGCACTTTTGTTTCCGTTTTGTAGCTACAACTGGGTCATCCTGAGAGCAATATTTATTACATATAGATATGTATTACCCCTTAGGCCCAACAAAAACTGTATTTGCATGTCTGTATAGTTTTCCTAAAAACTGTCACCACTGCTGAAAGGAAAATGTAGAACAGATCAATATTCTATATGCTGGTATGTCAAAACAAAGCAGAAGAAATTCCACTTTTATCTCAAAGCAGTGATTCCAAATAATCCTTTGGAGTTTGCCATGGTAGCTGAGTTTAAGCAGTTCCATTGAGCAATTCCCAGGATGAGAAAGTTTAGAATATATGTTTAGTTTTGAGCAATTCACAAGGTCAGGTCCACCATAAGCACATCAGTTATCCCTCCTTGCTACTACTTTGTTGTCTGGTTTCCACTGAGGAGGTGGGAGTTGGGAGACAACCAAGACAGAGGTTTTGTTCCACATAGAAAAAGAAGTTTAGGTAAGTATTATATTGATCCTTGGCTCATATACCTCTTACTAAGAGCATTTTATACTGCATTAGTCTGCTAAACTGTATATAAAAAAATTGTTCTTTTCAAATACCTGATTTGAAAACAAGTGCTTACCTGTCTCACAGAACTCAGTACTTACCAGTGTATCACAAAAAAGGTAGATTCTATATAATACCTCTGTAACTATGTAGAAAGTAAAACCATGCATATACTCAAATGGAGATTTTTTTATATGGCCTTGACTAAGGAAAGCTTGAAAGAATGTTAATAAACATGTTTTCCACTTTAAATATCAAAAAGTTTATTGAACCTTTGCATCACTTGAGACCTTGAGTACTTGCCTACATTACTGAGGTTGAAGTGCTTTTGAAGATGCAGAACTATTGGGATCCCAAGCAGATGTTTCCTGCGTCATGCTGTGAATCACAGTACAAGGAGTTGCAGTGACTAGTGCTATGTGCAGGGGGTCTGAGATACGCAGAACACCTTCATTTTTGTTCACTTCTAGCTTGAGGAGGAGTTTGGACTGGTCAGAGTCTGTAGTTTGCCTGGGGGAGTGTGAAGGAGGACCAGGGTGCTCGGAACAATTCCTGCCCAGCTGGCAGCGCTTGCAGAGCCACAGCCCCAGTGCTGGAACCCTGGACAGGTGATGGCAGGTGAGGTGGTCCCAGATGTGATTTCTGACCTAACACTCCATGCAGCCACATACCCTGTTTTCTGGGCCTGGTTGAGAGCAGGGAAAGTTTATTTTGCACAATGAGGCACAGTAAAAGGATAATAACGAAAGGATGATTCATCTCCAAACCACTGCTGCCAGCAGCCATGGGGTAATGACAGTCACTGTAGTGGTATATTTTCACCAGGCAAAATTCCCCTTCAGCGTGCGTATATCTAGCTGAGTCCAAATGGGAAAATGGTTTCTGAAAATGTAATTACTAAGCTGAAAGATATTTCTTAAAATAGGTACCCGCTGTTGCTGTGAGTGCGTATGTTTATTCATGATTGTATTCCAGGCACCCCAAAATCTCAAGAGTTCCAGAACTGTGAATTGACTTTGTAATATGCTCTTAGTAATTCTAGTGCCTGCAGTCAGGTGCAGACAGTTATGCTAGGAAAATTCACCAACAAATGCATTTGAAAAAGTAATTTGAACAACACCTAATTCTTAACCAAGCAGAAGCATACAGGTGACATACACCTCAAGAGAGGGGAACTGGTCAGAAAGGAACATTGTCACACTGAGGAATGTGATGACAAGTACCTGGTGTGTGCTGCCAGCAGCTGCTCTGCCTCTGAGGTGCTGCTCAGTCAACTCCATTCACACTGGCCTTGCCACAGAAGCAGCTTTGGGAACGTACGACCCTCATCCTCTTAACCAGGGAGAAACAAAGTTCTGCAGTCACAAGGTGAGTGCAACTTTGTGTTCAGACACTGAGCACAGCTTCTCATGTCTTTTATGGGGTAAGCAGATTTGCATCTTCTGTACCAGTTACTACTGCACAGGAATTTGCTCTGTGCTCTGGGTGTGTTGGTCTGTTCTAACTTTGGCACTGGGAGATCCAGTTCAGGCACAGAGCCACTTGGCAGTGGGAGAATATGAACACTATATATAGCAAAGTTTTAGTTAGACCCAGATCAAGAGCCAAGCAGAGGAGCAGGTGCAGCTGACACCAATGATGAAGGTGTGGGGGAAGGAGGGGAGAATAAAGGCATTTTTTCAGGTCCTGTCCAGAAATACTTGACTAGTTTGAGGGCCCAGGAAGGCAGAGACTTTCTACAGATTCACCTCCCACGATCTGGGCTTGGCTATCCTCCTATCCCACAAGTGCTAGGGTTCACCATCATATCCCATTGGGCCTGTGTTTTTAGGCAGAAGTAACAAATACAAAGTTGCCTTCAGCTTCTTTCAGGAATGGTATATTGGGCATTGAGAGGGCAGGGGAACCCTGCAACAGAGAGATGGATAAATTTGGAATTAAGACAGGAGAAATCATCTCCCACTTTAAACTCTACTCCAAAGACTTCCTGGCTTTTGACCAAAGTCATATTATCATACTACTACTGTCCTGCAAAACTGCACTTAGACCTCCTTTTAGTGTGGCCAGCCATGCACTGAAGGGCCTCAGAGGATTCCTGGGAGTGAGGAGGAAAAATTACCAACAGTCTGGTTTTGTTTGGTTGGAATAAATTTATTTCATCTGTCTGTAAACAAGGTGTTTTTAATAGTTATGGCATTTTTTGAAATGCATATTAAATCAGATGAGTTAGACTGTATCCCAGATGTAACAAAGTGCAGGGAAAGAAATGGACAAATCAGCAACAAGAATTTGTTTAAATCTGTACATTATCCACAAGGCCCAACAATAGAAGCAAATACTAGAATGTCCCTAAGGTAGTGCCGGTCAAAAGAAATCCTCGGAGTCAGTTAAAATCCATCTCACAATAGCAACAGTTCATTTTTTTTTTTTAAACAATAGTATGGCACAGAATACATATTAAAAAATTCATCACAAGACAGCCAAGTCAGTTATTCCAACCACTACCATCTCCCATTTATTCTTTAGTATACAGAGTTCTGCAGTTCTTGCAATGGACATACAGGTCAGAACCATGCCTGAACTGAGTTTGGTTACAGACATTTCAGATGACTCGTGCACAAGGCAGCTCACTCCATCATTTTTCTGCAGCAAGGGTGTGACAGGCCAGATGAAGATTCTTAAATTTGAAATGGTATTTTGACAGTTTAGCTTACAAACTACCGACCTTCATCCAAACGGTGGCTTCAGAGCAGCCAAACTCTGCACCACTGAGTGATCTGGCAGAAAGACTGAAGCCAGTCAGAGCTCCCAGGGTAGCTGAAGGTGGCAGTTTTCCACAATGACATTGCAGTTTCATATTAAAAAAACAAAAACAACACCCCCCACCCCCCTGACCCCCAAGCTGCAAATTAAAATTGGTCCTATGAGAAACTGAAACCAGACACACTCCAGCTGGTTATACCGGGCTAGCTAATGGCCACAGTAGCAGCCTTGCACAAGTCAACTACAGAACAGGAGCTGGCAAAAAAAAAAAAGTGTCTGAGCTATTGTAATGATGGAATGTCTGGGGTGTCCCTAGGATGGTGGTTTAAGGTCATGGGAGGAAGTGCATCTGTACCCTTTCATAGTTTTGTGATTGCACTTGTTAAGCAGTACAACCTTCAGACAACATCAAGAAAAAGTAAGAGACTTAAGCCTACAGTGAAGTGCAATGACAAAACTAATGTGACATTAATAGCTTTTGAGTGGCAAGTTGGTTAAACAAACCAGGCACTATAAAAATGGGTGTAAGCAAACACATGGGTTTAAAAAACAGAAACAAAGAGAGGGACAGAAGTGAAGATATGCATGCACTTTTTTCCTCCCAACGATGCTCTGTGAAAGGAAGACTAGTGAGCTGTGACTTGCTCAAAGTGCTGAAGAGGCATTGATCAAATTAGATTGTACAATCGGCACTTTGTTTAGTATCTCAGTTGGTTTAGTTGTCAATATCACACTAATTGCTAAGACGAAGCAGAGCCTACACTTGGCATGTTCCCCTCCCAAGTTTCAAGTTATCATGCATATCATCATCGTGGTGGTGCCAGACAGGCTTGGTTACCTACAGTGGTTACAGAGATGAACAAGGGGGAACTGGAGTTATGACAGTAGGAAATGGGTAAATAAAAAAAACCACAAACTACCATCTATGGTCTGGTAGCACTGAGCACAAGCGGGTGGTGGTGCAGACAGCTGCTAGGTGGATGGGGAGAGGCTGCTCAGACATCAGACCTCCTCAGGTATAAAGCCAGTTCATATGCTTTCTTGTTGAGTGTCCCTCCATGGACACCTTCCTTTCCCATGACAATAACCAATGCTGGAGTACACAAGGAAACAAAACAGAAATGAAAAGAATTAAAGGGAAAAAAAATAACACCTTTCCCCACCAACAAAGGGATACAAAGGAGACACAGGTTCATACCCCATCACCCTGCATTGCTAGTAAAGTTTCCAGAATGTAAGGTTTAAAGCTCACCGCCAGGAAAATTTAATAGCAATCTTCCCCTAATACTTAACAGTCTGCCTAACAACTAGAACCCAGAGTCTCTCAAGTATTTTGCCATTGAGTATGCCTTCTTATTCAATCCGCCTCCATGGACCCCTTCTTTGCCCATTACAAAGACCAAGACTGAAAGAGAAAAGAAAAAAAGTTTTAAAAAGAGTGTGTTAGACATGGAAATAATGCAAGTTTTAGGTAGTGCAATAAACACCCCCAAATTCAAGACTTAGTATTTGGGTATTAGGCTAGTTTAACAGTTTTGTTAAAACACAGATGTAGACAGGGCTGGGAGAAGGCACAAGCTATCCTCTGAGATTTTATCTAACTGTTGTTGTAAGAGTTCACTGCTAAGAAAAATGCCACCAGCTATCAAAAAAGCATAACAGTGCCTCTCACCATCAGTCACCACCCAGCAAGGAAATCCTGGCTGCAGTTTAAACAGCTGTGGGGGTAGGAGTGCAGTGTATGCACAAGCGTGGCAGAAGAAAATTCTCATGATCTGTGCTGTAGCAGTCACTGCTGGTATAGGAACGAGAGCAACTGCCCTGATGCTGGTAAAAAACCCCAAAGGGTGAGACAGGCTGAGACTTTCCATGCAATAACACAACTATAAACCGCACTTTTTACCTAAGACAGAACACAGGGACAATTGTCATGCTGAGGCTCTCCCCACTCCCCCAATTCCAGCAAGGTGTCCCAGATCGTCTGGTGAAAGGAACACTGGAGGCTCACCAGCAGTGGACACTGTGAACTGCCATCAGATGTCCCCCAGCTGGGAGGGGGACACAATGAGCACTGGGTTGCCACAGGCTAGGGACTGTTTGCCAAGCTGGGAATGCTGCAGCCAGTCTACCTACACATGATCATACGTGGGGGCCTCAAGTTGTGCCACGGAAGGTTTAGGCTGGATGTTAGGAGAACTTCTTCACCAAAAGGTTTGTTCAGCCCTGGCACAGCTGCCCTGGGCAGTGGCTGAGTCCCCATCCCTGGAGGGATTTAAAAGCCCTGTGGTTGTGGCACTTGAGGACATGGGCCAATGGCAGCATTGGGTGGCATTGGCAGCACTGAGAGAAGGGTTGGACTCTATGATCTTAGAATCATAGAGTCATTAAGGTTGGAAAAACCCTCTATCTCCACAGCAATTTGGTCATAAAAGCTTAAGACAGTTCTCATTGGCATTTCACAAGTCAGAACTCTGCTTGTTGCACTTCAGTGCTGCCAACCCTCTTCCTGCATGCCTGCCCTGGGCTTTAGCCTACAGACACCTGCTCTGCCTTTGGTTTCACACCAATAAGCAAAAGTCTTGTCACTCATGAACCTGTTCCACAGCCAGCCCAAAAAAAGCTAGCCCAGGTGTTCCTAATATAAGGCACACCACTCACAGACATTATTTCATACCCTAGATGCGTGGCTGCCCCATAATAGGTTTTACTGGAAGTTAAATGAAGAGCACAAGGAGCATGAAGCACATTTCTCAGTGGTACCAAACGGGACGGGGATTTTTTTGCCTGGATAGTCTTCAGCAGGCTCAATAGGAAGTGCAAGAAGAGTTAGTGTAGAACTTTTCAAGTAGGAACAGCTCATACGTGAGATTCACATCTTTGGAGAATAAACTTTCCATAAAGCAATTTACAATGAGAAAGCTGCAGTCACTACTGTCATTAACAGACCCCTCCTGAGCTTCAGGTATCAAGTGATGGAATACCAGCTAAGCCTGCTTGGAGCTGCAGCCTGCTTTTTCCTGTCAGAGACCTGTTAACTATTGCACAGCCTGGTGCTGGGCTGGGACGCAGGTGAGAACAGGGGTGAGTGCGATCCTCAGTCAGAACTCAGCTAGAGCACTGCCATCCACCCTCTTGCATCAGTTCCCAAAATTAGCCATTAAATACAGGAGTTTGGTTTTCTTAATAGCTGGAGTCTATGCTTAGGGTCACATTCCTAATTTAGTGATCTGAAGGTAGAGAAAAGGGTGCTTACCTCGTCCAGCTCTGCCTACAGCAACATTATATGTTGGCTCCCCACCTTGACTCTTTGTCCTGATGTCCATTGTGCAGTCACCATCGACATACAGGCTATCTCTGATCACAGAGCACTTCTTTGCACCAAGGGTCAGACCATTGGTGAAGAAACCCTCTCGGTCTTTTCCTACAATCATATCTATTTCTCCTGGCTGTCAAAGGAAAGAGTTCAGAGTTAGCACGGCAGGGTATATTGCTGTAATTTCTATTTAGAACCGGTCCTGTCTCGTGTGGAGAGACCGAGGCCGTGATTTCCCCTCGCTCCCCGCAGGAAGTGCTCCAGAACACAGGGCTTTGTTAGGCGCAGTCTGCGCTGCTCCGCGGTCTCTGCGCGCGGGGGAGCCTCGGCCTCGGGGATTGCGGGCCCGAGCCCGTTAAACGGCGCAGGGCGTTAGTCGGAGACTGACCCCGCACCTGTCCTGGGAGATCAGCCTGGGGCCTGTCCGCACCCGCGGCATCAGCCCGGCTCTGGCCCGCCCGCGGTGCCCAGGCTGCTCCCGCCGCCGCGGCCCCTCCGCCTCCCCCTCGGGAAGGGCCCCGGGCCCGGAGGTTGTGGGGGGTGCGGCGCGGGCCCGGCCGCACCGCGGCG